>JAVKPL010010198.1:0-42603 GCA_032173675.1 Gastrolobium villosum | reverse complement strand
TTCTTTGTAAATTCAATTACCGGTAAACAAGGGTACCTAAGGAAGGCATGTTGTTAACTTGTACCAAATATGGAATTCTACGCTTACTAATGTAGCTTTACCGGTCATCTTCAAATACTTTGTACTAAATACAACCTGAAAGTGATTCGACGCATATGTCTTCGCGATTCACATTAGAAGCATATGTCATCGAAGGTACAATCCCGAGGAGTTTAGGGAACTTTCTTCCTTATCACTGGAGTACCGAATTTGGTACTCTCTTTTGTTATAAAGAAAAAAAAATTCATTTTAATTTATATATTTTTGTATAATTTTTTAAGTTCTATTTTTTTTTCCCTTTTTTTAGTATGGATGTATCTATAGCTGTTGTATTAAAGATTTTCTCAAAGTTTAGGAAGAAAAAAACCTTAACCTTCTAGAGTGAGGGTCAGCGTCTCAATAGTAAACGTAGATGGAAAATGTAGCTTATAATGGGCATCTCAGCAAAATTTGAGTTGACACGACATAATATGTTATAAATATAAATACACTTAATACGAACACAATCAACTTATTTTAAAGGTTAACACAAATAACTCGTAACCTCAAATGTGTTGCTTATTATACGGGTTGATATGATATGACACGATACAAATAACTTGTCAACCTTAGAGGGCATTTGGTACGCGGCATTTTCCAGGATTCCCGGGAAACTGAAATTTTCTAAATTTCTAATTTTCAGATATTATCGTAAACTGAATGTTTTTATCATATTTTTGCTGATATTCTCGGATAAATTTCTTTTAAAAGTATGTCACTTATTGTGCGGGTTAACATGACACAAAAAGACGTGAATAACATATATACTGAATATTATTTTAACCAATATCAAGCTAACATGACATGACACTTGTAAGAAATATTAGTGTATTTTTTTATCATGTATGTCCTCTGAATACTTTTTCTTGTATTTGGGATTTTTATACTTAGTTTTGCCCGCTAATAGTTAGTTACATAGCTTTTTTTCTTTCTTCCTTATGCTATATATGAATGTATAGAAAACAATTCCATTAGAGCGTGGAAATACAATTCAGTTTTTTTTCATCATCTTTTTCCTTAGTCTTTTATCTTTTAAAATGGTATCAGAAGATTTTCTTTCTATCTAATCTTCATCATGGCTTGCGGGAATAATTCCAGTTCAGAATCCTAGTCAACCTTTAGCCCTTGTATATCTTAGTTCCTCGGGTTCTTCCCCTTCTATGGAGGATTCTGCCAGTCCATATTTTCTCAGTAACTCAGGCTATCTTGGTATTGCCTTTGTTGCCCATCCTCTTTCTGGGCCTAATTTCAATTCATGGAGCCGTGCCATGTCTATTGCCCTCACAGCAAAAAAACAAATTATGCTTCATTGATGGGTCCTTATTGCGCACCTCTGTTGATACTTTGCTCTTTACACATCGGAACCGTTGTAACTCTGTGATTATTTCATGGATCCTAAACTCAGTTACACGATAGATCATTGATAGTCTCTTGTACTTTGACAACACCTATGACATCTGGACTGACTTGAAAGTTAAAATATGAGTCACTTCGCATGCAAGAAACTAACTCACGAGGGTGAAAAAAAAAATCATTTTGTTAATCATTGCAGAACCTGTAACTTATTACGATCCTCATGAGTGCCTTAGGATCTACATGCTAAACCACGTAAGGGCTTGACCACTCGAAGACACCAAAGGATATAGGTCCTCTAATGTTGTTCCACACGATCGTTCTTTGATGGCACATGAGTACTCCTTCTTCTTGGTAGCTTTCTAGGCGAATGCAAGGCGGAGGCTATCAAGTGTTTGAGTTTATTTACTCAAGACTATGATTGTATCTTGTGGTCAAGTATGGGGCGCAACAATTGAGGTTGGATGATGGAAGAGGGGCGACCAAGACTTAGGTTCTTTGAGCATGAGTAGGGCGCAAGATTCATGAAAAAGGATGATTATAAGCCGCACCTATTTCAGCCCAATTAAATTAGGATTTAATCCTAATTTGAATCCCGCTAGAATAGCTTCATCCAATAGGATTTGCTGATCCCCTTTAGATTCTATCCTATCTTGTAGTTGGAGAACTATTCTCCATATTTGAATTCAAATTCAAATGACCATGTGATGGTACTTCATGAAATTCAAAATTCAAATGGTTACTATAACCATCTTGAATTTTGTTCCTATCATGAAAACAAACTTGAGTTCAAAATTCCAATTTCATGGAGCTTTTCCATGTTGATCGAAATTTTCACATGGGTTCTAGAAAATCCCAATCAAAATTTTCTAGAAAATCTCGCCCTTATCCATATCCCTCTATGTTATCGCTTCAACAACTTTATTTGAATTTGTAATTCAAATAATTGAGTTGATTCATGAAGCCTTATCCAATCTCTATTGGATAATGCTTTGGGTAATTCAAAATTATCATTATGCACTTAACCTTTTGAGTCTGAATTTGAGCTTAAATTAAAATTTGTTCCTATAAGACACTAGCAATGCTTTACGGCCCCAGAACTAATTGGGTTGATCAAGTGATCTATCTTTCTAGTTTAGATACCGTGCTAGCATCATCCCTCATATCGTCATTCGCATTTAGTCGAGAGCAATGATAAAATATCATCTTTCTTGTTTGACTAAATGTAACTTTTCACACAACTAGGAATCTTCTTCTATTGGCTCTAAGGTGGATCCATAACTCCTCAATCCCTTAGTGTGCACAGATTCTCGAGTCTTAATAGAAGTCATCCAAGCCCTACTGATTTTGTGAATGACTAATCCTTTGTAAGGACTAATAGTCTTATTGGCATGTCCATCTATACTCATGTATTCGAGTTATACTCATGAGTACACTATTCTCCCCATTTTCAGGCGTATAGAGTTGTACAGTCAAAGTATAACCATAAGACATAGTATTCGATGACATCCTCAAGTCTAAGACGATCCGCACTACCAGACGATGAGAGACATTCCAAATCTAATGATACTCTCTACAATGAATCCTTATGGAGTCTCTTGGCAAGTCAGTTTAGTGTTATATGTTCTCTAACAAATCCATCCACGATATTAGCTAAGGCATTACCATGCTTGCATTCCATGAGATCCCTACCTTATATTTCCATACAAGTAGATGACACCATGCTAGTCTTATTGAGATCACTAATGCCTTATCTTGGTGATTTAAGACTAATAACAAGTTTTAGGCGATAGACATATAGTGCACTCAAGTCCTCATGATCATGATCCCTATCATAGGCCTCATCACCAAAAAATTTAACGTGAAAACCTTTTTATTGTGAAGAGTAAAAATTACGGGACCAAGTCCATAAAACTTCCACTAAGAAAAATTGGATTATATAAAGTATTCACTCTGACTCAATAATCAGAGGACTTCAACCTCTAGAAAGATGATTTAGACAAGTGTCTCAAATAAACATTTCTTTTTGTAAAGGGGATAAGGAATTTTACTCTACGGAGTATTCTTCAGCTTCAACAATGGTGTTACTTCGAACAAGTCGTTGAATCCCAACATGAGTGAGTAGGGATTCCAGGACAGTTTCAACTTCTTCAGGCTAGGGCATTCAATTACTCATTAGCTTTATTCGTCTCTGGCTTGCGCATTTCTCTTTCTTCATGTTTTGCCTCTTTTCTCTTTCTTTGATGTGATGTTTCAACATCTAAACATCTCTTATAAATAAAATATGAGTTTTATAAGAGTTATGTTATAGGAAAAATGTTTGTGTTATGTTATAGAGATTCGTTTTACGTGCCAGAATTTTTTTTTTGCTGCAGGTCCCATAAAATATTATGAGTGTAGGAAATTTTTTTCTGGTGATATTAAATTATAGATTATAAACCCATAAAATATTAAGGCACCCATTAATTGAGAGGGGTGGGCCACGAATACAACACCCACGTATCCCCCGAAGCTTTATGAGCTATTAGCATATCAACCCAAAGACACAGTAGGTCGTTTTGCTGAATAGATCACAATACAAATCAAATAAATGAAACAAAGAAAAAAATTGCTACACTGTTATATACATTTCATATTTCTAATAAGAGTCTCTATTTTATATTTAGAGGAGAGCCATGCCAATGACCCTATTTTTAGTCGATGATAGATGGTGAGGGTCATGCCGTCATTCCCATTGAAATTTTTGTTGATGGTGATGGGAGGGTTGACTATTGAATACTGCATTGAGTTATCGACCTTAACATTTATCATTTTTTAGAAAATAAAATAAAATTGTGAGGCCTATTAGTTAAAGAGAAAAGGAAAGAGAAAATGCGAGTTTCGCATTTATTTATTTTTTCTTCTTTTTTAGTTGCAATTTGCAACTGCAGTTTAACTGATCCGTTAAACATAGCAAAGCGACGTCGTTTCATGTGGTCATGAGCTCATGCCGTGGCAACGCTATCTCCACATAAATAAATACCCAAGTCCCCTTGTATTTCACACACACTCACTCTCAAACACTGTTCTTCATCGCCTCAAACCTCTCTTTGTTCGATTCCTTACATTTCTTCAAAAATGGCCAAAGACCCAGTTCGTGTTCTCGTCACTGGTGCTGCAGGTATTGTTTTCATTTCTATGATCTTTTCTCTACTGTTCCGATGGTTCCAAGTCATCACCCACACTTGATTTTATTGATTTTGTTTTGTTTAGGTGAGATCTATGATCTGATCTTTTTTTCGATTGGTTTGATGATTTTTAATTCTGTGTCTGTGTCAAAATGCTGTTTTTTTTTGTTTGGATCTTGATTTGCTAAGGTGTCAGATCTGATTCTGTGATGAATGATGATGCTTTATGCTTGTGTATGGTGTGATTTTTTTGGTGTAGATTTGTTGATCAGTGATTTATTTTTGATACCTGGCTGGGGATTCTAATGTAACTGTTTCTTATGATTGACTTTGTTATGAACTGGGTTGTGGTTTATGCTGCATGTTAAGACATGAATGACTTATGATTGGTGTAGATGTTTCTTTTTCAGTGTGGAAAGTTTGACTTAGTAATTACTATTATAGGAAGGATGAAGTCTCAAGTCCCTTAGTTGATTGTCCGTATTGCTGTTCTTAAGAAACGTTGTTGCAGTAATTCATTTTCATTGAACTGAAAATAAAGCCCTGATCATTTTGAATTATTTTGGTGGCACACTTCATTTATTACTACATTTCTATTTTTGAAGTATTGTTTTAAAGTTGTGTTATTGTACTCTTTCAATTTTTTATTTATTTTTTGTTAAAAAAAAATTGATGTCTGTATTGTTATAAGCTTTCTTAGTCGATTGTATCAACTTTTGTTTAGTGGGGTTTTCTTCTCGAATGGGTAATTGGTTTTATAGTGAAATGATTAGTTGCTCTAAACCATGTCATATTTTTTGCTGTACTGATAAAGCCTTCTTTCATTTGAAGGACAAATTGGGTATGCCCTTGTCCCTATGATTGCTAGGGGAGTGATGTTGGGTGCGGACCAACCTGTGATCCTCCACATGCTTGACATTCCTCCAGCAGCAGAGTCATTGAATGGGGTTAAAATGGAGTTGGTGGATGCTGCATTCCCTCTTCTTAAAGGTTTGACTTATCCTTGTTAAATGTTACACAAACATCACGGATAGCTATATGAAATCTTATGAAATTATCTGTTTCAGGTGTTGTCGCTACCACTGATGTGGTTGAGGCATGCACTGGGGTCAATATTGCTGTGATGGTTGGTGGGTTCCCAAGGAAAGAAGGTATGGAGAGGAAAGATGTGATGTCTAAAAATGTATCTATTTATAAGTCCCAGGCTTCTGCCCTTGAAAAACATGCTGCTGCAAACTGCAAGGTAATCCCTTTCATCTGAATACTCAGGCCCGTGTTCATGAACTTTTATATCTGCAGCTTTTTCTATTAAAACATATGCTCAATTTTGTGTTTTTGTTCTGTTTTTGATACATGGGTTAAGTTTCTTTGAACATGTTGTTACTTGGTTTTGTCTATTATTGAAACCTATTAATTTATTGGTTTCTGTGAGATGATGCAAGATGTAAGACCAATAAAATATGTTGATTTTATTTATTATGTTGGGCAAGTGAAGATATTTAGATTTGCAATGCATTTAGTTGTATCTTTGAGGTTCTGTTAAATTGTGTCAAACTTTGGCCTCGTTTAGCAGATGCAAATTATCACGTGAATTGGAAAAAGCTCCTCCTAATTCATATATGTCCAAGTGTGTCTACTATTCTGTATGGTGAAGTCCTTGTGAATCTGTCATGATGGAATCTAACTATATTCAGTAAATAAGTGCTATTTGTTTTGTTTTGTCCTTTTTTGTTGTTGAAAACATATAATTCAGTTTTATGTGTTTTTTGTGATATTTATAAAAGACTCTGCATTATCATGCAGGTTCTGGTTGTTGCTAATCCAGCAAACACCAATGCACTGATCTTGAAGGAATTCGCTCCATCTATTCCTGAGAAAAACATTTCTTGTTTGACTAGACTGGATCACAATAGGGCATTGGGCCAAATTTCTGAAAGACTGAACGTTCAAGTTTGTGATGTAAAGAATGCCATCATCTGGGGTAATCATTCATCATCTCAGTATCCTGATGTCAACCATGCGACTGTTATAACCCCAGCTGGGGAGAAGCCTGTCCGTACACTTGTTGCTGATGATGCCTGGTAATTGACTAATGAGTTTATCATCTATCATTTAACATGACCACAAAAAATTTCCTACACACACAATATTTTGTGGGGCCCACAGCAAAAAAAAAAAAAACTCTGGCACGCAAAACGAATCTCTATAACATAACACAACCACTTTTCCTACAACATAACTCTTATAAAACCCTTGACTAATACTGTGACTTACAGTTTTTGCCTCTTTTTTTTTTTTGTTTATAGTTTTTTGTTTAATGTAGCATTTTTGAAAATTTTAATTATCAAGGTTGAATGGGGAATTCATAGCTATTGTTCAACAACGTGGTGCTGCAATTATTAAAGCTAGAAAGCTTTCAAGTGCACTGTCTGCTGCAAGTGCTGCTTGTGACCACATTCGAGATTGGGTTCTTGGAACTCCTGAGGTTTGTTAGTTTTTTTTTTTTGTTTTTTTTATGTTTAATTCAGGTTCTGTACGTGTCTCTAGCTCAGCTTATTTCTTTTTCATTGCAATATCAGGGTACCTGGGTTTCAATGGGAGTATATTCTGACGGTTCGTACAATGTACCAGCTGGACTGATCTATTCATTCCCCGTCACCTGTGCCAAAGGGGAATGGAAAATTGTTCAAGGTAACTGTTTGGTAACAAAATGGGATATTTAATCTTAAATATGAACAAATTTTTTCTCATATTTTATTGGGATAGGATATTGTGACAACCAAATAATGTTTCTACCAATGTTACTACCACATCTTAACCGTTGATTTCCGCCAATCAACGGTAATCATTTATTGCGAATTAATAATTAATTAATGAGTTTGATTTGAAAAATGATAACCGTTGATTGGCGGAAATCAACGGTTAAGATGTGGTAGTAACATTGGTAGTAACATTATTTGGTTGTTACAATATCCTATCCCTATTTTATTTATCCATATTATCAATAACCATTGTGTAGGTGTTAATACTCCCCCTTTAGTTTTCAGTGTTTGTTCTCTTTGCTACTGAAATATGACTTATTATTCAACAATTACCGTAGACCATGGTGTGATGCTTTCTAATGAAACTGAAACTTATAGACCTTGGATAACTGCATCTGACATAATTTCTCTATTTTTGTACCCAGGACTAACAATTGATGAGTTCTCAAGGAAAAAGTTGGACTTGACAGCAGAAGAGCTTTCAGAGGAAAAGGCTTTGGCTTACTCATGCCTCTCTTAGATTGCTTGTTTTTTTGTCTACTGTAAGTGCAGTTTCATATGTTTTGTTTCATAGAAGTAGCTTATATTTTGAATAATGCTCCTTCTAGATACCGAGGAACTATCAGTGGAGAGTCTACTTTCCTTTTGAAGTACTTGTGTTGTCTTGTATTGCAACATCTAATCCTTTTATGAGGATATATTTGAGCTTGACGTTTTTACTCATGGTAATATACTAATATTACATGGACCGCATATTAAAGTTGATTAAACCTAATTTTATGCTTGTTAGTGCCCATTCCTTAGGGCTTGAACTATTTGGTGTGTTTGTGGCGCCTGTACAAGAATTTGACTTATGTTGGATTGCACAAGCGTGCAAACAGATACATCTACATGCTTTGTGATTAGGGAGCACATTTCCCCTTTACACATTTTCCTTTAACAAAAAGGAAAAGAAAAAAAAAAGGATATGGGAGAAAATAAGCAAAAAGATAAGGTAATGTAAGTATATTTTTTTTTCATACTTAATAAAGGATGCACTGAGTACTCGATACTACTGTAGTAGTGGAAATATTTTCGTGATTAGGGGCGTGCATGGTTTCGTTTGGTTTTTTATATTGAACCAAACTGAGTGGTTTGATTTGGGTGAGTCAAATTAGTTTTAAAAAATGATTTGATTCTTGAACTGGTTTGGAGAAAATGGTTTAGTTGTTAAATTGGTTCAGAAAAATGTGGTGTTTAACTGAAGTGAATTGGTAAAGGGGTTTAGTTCTTAAACCGATAGTTTGGTTTTTGAATAAGTTTGAATAAAATATTTCAGTTTTTGAACCACTTCTAAAAATGTTTTTGGTGCTTTATAGTTATTCCTAAGATTTAAACATAACGTGAAATTCTAACCATTAAGTTACATGATTTTGATTGACATTTTGCTTTTTATATATTTATTACATATTTTTATATAAATTTATGGGATAAGATATTGTGACACACAAATAATGTTACGCATAATGTTACGGTCACATCTTAACCGTTGATTTCCACCAATCAACGGTTATTATTTTTCAAATCAAATTCATTAATTAATTATTAATTCGCAATAAATGATAATTGTTGATTGGTGGAAATCAACGGTTAAGATGTGGTCATAACATTGTGTGTAATATTATTTGTGTGTCATAATATTCTATCCCTAAATTTAATTCAAACGATTTAACTATTGAACCTGGAACCTATTAACTCGATATCCTGTCTGAGTCAATCACCGATCCATGTTAAATAACATTAGTTTATATTTTGAAAAAATTATTTATCCTTTTAAATGACATGATTTATATAATTTTATTATCACAAAAAGGTGAGACATATGTTTTTAATTTTTTGTCCACTCTTTCTCTTTTTTTATCTATATTTTTTTCTCACTTAAAATGAGAGAAATGGAGGGAGAAGGCCTAAGGACCAGGTGAAGAAGGAGGCAGCACACACACTCACCCACGTAGAAAGCTGATTATGGCCTAGGGTTGTGTGCCAAAAGTTGTATTTGTTGGTTTAAATTTAATCGCACTGTATTAGCGCTAATTGCTACACTTAGCATTTTAATCCCAAACTTAGGATTCTGAACCTACTCATTTTTTCTAAGATTTATCATATTTTTATTTTATTTTTCGCAGCACATTTTCGATACGCGCTTTTCCAGTATCAGTTATGGCACCAATTCTCATTATTTTGACTTCAAACTTGTTTTTCAAGTCCTATATTATTATAGGAATATTCACAAACTTATTATAATCTTCCGGGATACTTCATCGGTACGTATTTATACCGAGTGGCAGAATCGATATCTGCACTTTTCGTTAGAAAAGTGACATTCAGCATTATTACTCACTCACTATAATTATTAAAGTCTCATAACAATTATTAGGGTTAATTATGGAATTATTTCCTAATTCTCTTAATTAATTAATTAACTTCCTTAATTAACCGTGCGAGTTCTTACAATCGGCGAGTCAGTTCAGTGTCATGTGTTCTACAAATTCACCCACAACATCATTTAAGGCATCATCATGCTTGCATTCTATGAAGTCTCTGGTCATACTAGTCTTTTCGAGATCACCAATGCCCTATCTTGGTGATTTAAGACTAGAAACAAGTTTCAAACGATAGACATATATTTAACTCGAGCCCTCGTGATTATGATCCCTTTCATAGATCATCGAGTGAGCACCCGTTCTATCCGCAGTGCCATTATCTTTAAAAGTATATTGACCATAAATAAAGGTGAGACAAAATATGATAAAAATAAATTGTGCTCAAATTAACTTAATCATGAAATACAAAAATAGTAAAAGGTGTGTTATAAAAAAAAAAAAAAAAGAGTAAAAAATCTGACTAAATAGATTGTCTATAAAAGACCTACATACTAACAATTTAGAGCATCTTTATTGTATTAAAAATGACATCTGTTTCTTTTCCTTATATTTTCCAAAACTTCTTGTCTTTTGAGTGGTGTACTTCATTATAATTTATTGTACTGTATATTTTCCTTATGCAGACTTTGTGGAAATATTTGAGATAACAATTCGGTCAGAAAATCAAATAGACCCATATATCTTGTTGAAGAATCTTTAGAGGATGTCTTGTACTGGCTGTTTGCTGCCCTTAATCTTGATATTGATCTTGTAATTTTTGGCAAACTTAGGTAACGTTTAGTAATGCAAACAAGTTTAAAACTCTTTGATTTTATTGTTCACGAAAAGTTAAATTAAGATGTTTCAGAACCATAAACATGACCAAAAGTGAGAGTTGAACCTTAGAAATTAAAATTGTATGTGTATTATCGCTTAGCCTTGGCATGGAATTTAAGTTTTGGAACATTTTGGTGCTTACCCAAGTGTATCATCTTTCTCATGATTACTAACAATGAAGAATTGGTGTCAGATTATTGACATGTTAATATCAATTGTCATGTCTGGAAATTGATCTTAGTTATTCCTTATGAATATGGCTGGGGTTAGTGTTTTCTGAATAATGCCATTCATTGGCAAGTTGTGTTGAACATGTGTTCTATACCATATCAATATTTATTACTCCACTTATTTTAAATTCATATCTATATATTTGAGTATAGAAATTAAAAGGAAGAAATTTTGAGTATAGAGTATATATTTATATATACCTATCTGGGTTAATCAGTTTAATCCATGACTTATCGATTCAATAAGTGATTTATTAACCCAATACCTAGACAAAATCGATCGCTGGGCCAAGTTTTATAACATTGGTTTGCGAGACAGAGAAAATGAGAGACAAAAAATATTAAAAAGTAGTTAAAAAAATCCTTTTGTTAATTGTTTATTATTCTAATTGAAAGATAATCATTGTATAAAATATTATAGGGTTTCGATTTTCTCGTGCGGTAGGAGAAAATTTTCTAATGTTGTAAGCACATCTTATGTGGAGCCCACATCTATTAAAAATATAAAAAATAAAAGAAAATATTGCACAAAATTCGAAGGGTCACTAGTAGGAGAAAATAACTCTCCTACGACATGAGAAAATATTTTCCCAATATTATATTTAAAATTATGAAAGATTAAATTACTTAAGAAATATAATCGAAAAAAGAGATCAAGTAAAAGATGAGTTTATAAAGATACTAAATTATTATATTTATATCTCAAATACAAATAAATAGGGACATGATCATTTGATACCAAAATTTAAACGTTGATTTCCATCAATCTGCCGATTATGATTTATTGAAAATTAATAATCAATTAATAAACGTGACCCAATAAATTATAATTATTAGAATCATAGAAATGAACGGTTAAGATTTGATTTCAAAGTATCCGCCCCAAATAAATATCGTACATAATTAATCGATATATTGATACTAGCTTCATAAAAGTAAGTATTACCAAAAGAATCTTGAAAAAACAAATACTTTTTTTTTTTTTTGGAAACAGAAAAAAAAAAAAAACAAATACTTAATTATGCTCGACATTGTCTTGTATTAAGTGTATGTTTAATAAGCTTACCAAAAAAAAAAAAGTGTTATGTTTAATGATAATTTATTTTTAAAAAATTATTTAATTTTATAGAACTCTTTAAAAATTATGAAAGAAATTTTTATTTAAAAATATATTAACGTATACACTGAATTATTTATCAAAAATGATTTTTTTGGTCAAAATTCACCTATTAAGCAATCGAAAGGAATGTTCGTTTTTCCCCATCTTTTGTCCAAACTTGTCCCAATACAATTCAAAGTTGCCAAATAACTTAAAAGTTGCAATTACACCAGGGACAAAGAAGTTCATGGAGGATCAATTCAAATTCAATCATCCCTTTAAGTGCAACGATGATTCTTTCATGAATAAAATAAAATCAAACAGAAAACCAGAAAGAAAATAGACAATAAAACTCAACAAGAGGAGTAAACAAAAAAAAAATGAATAACTCTAAACTAATGAAACATCTTGTAACAAGAAAAACAAAAAGTTAAGCGAACATTATGTTTTGCACAGTATACATAAACAAAGCCAGTGTTTCCCTTTTCCGTTCTTCACATGTGTTTTGCTCTTATTCATGCACACCTTTTAAATCATATCACTATTACCCTTTACCAATGTAGCTAGTTTCTTTCTTAATGAGTGACTCAGGCTCTTGGAACTAGAGACAATTAACGTAGCCCCCACTTCAGAAACTAATGTAACCCTTTACTCGTTGTAAGGGTAAGATTCAATTTACTAAGATAAAAAAGAAAAAGAAAAAAACGTTTGTTCTCTGCCCAATTTAATAATACCATCAATGTGTTCATGAGAAATTCACAACTCTGACCCCTAATAATATCCTCATTGCTTAGTGTATTCACTGTTAGATCTTTGCTTTAATGCTTGGCGTTAGATTAATGTCTTCAAGGGTCTATCAATGCTCCTACTAATCCATTCATTGTGTTATAACAGTAGGACAGAATCAAGCAAACTATTATAACACTCTTGTTTCCCCTTCAGAATACCCCCACCTTGGATGAATCCATCTAATGTCATAGCGTTGTTAAAGGTACCACATTGTTAATCACATTATACAAATCAGTACTTATAAGTCCCTAACATGCTTGTCAGCACGCCGAGTTGGGTAGCATCAACTTGTAACCCAAGTGGGGGCACTAAAGTGATGGAACATGGTCGTGGCTTCGCTTGGTTGGGTCTGTTGATGCACTATACTGGCCTGCCCGCTCCAAGTTAAGAGAGGAGTCATGGGGCCTGGGCGAAGGCCCAAGCATTCATGACCCTTAAAATGGAGGGCACAGCGTGAGGCTGGCTTCACAGAGCAGCGAACACTTCCTTCTCCTAACAGTGGAGGGATAACGGGCTGTTGCACTTCTGGCCCATTATAACCTAGTGTGCCAAGCTACTTGAACCATCACTTTTTTGGTCGTTGAGTGAAAACCCATAATGCAAAATTCTTTGACATCCTCTTTTTTTTTTTTTGGGTACATCACATCCTCTCTAATAAAATAGATAACCCCATCACCTTTTCGATTCTTAATGCCAATGGAATATCCCTCATTCTGACATCGATTTTGTAATTGAAAAATAGATAAAAACAAATGGTTTGTTTTTATCTTTTTGGTAATAAATAAAAGGGTTTATCATTTATTATGTAAAAAGTGATTATGTTTTTACACACACAACATTTTGTGTGCCCGAGTAAAAAAAAAAACTCCGGCATGCAAAACGAATCTGTGTGTGTAACACAATTTTTTCCTACGACATAACTCTTATAAAACCCTAAAAAAACAAACCATTTGTTATATGTTTAATAAACTACTTACATGATAATTATTTTATAAAATATTATACTTACAAGTATGAAGTGATATCATCCAAAAAAGAGAATAAGTAAAAGTTGTATATTTTTTTATAAAAAAATAATTTATTATATTCATATTCCAGACTCAAATAAACATTGGATATAATTGTTAAATGTATAGGATACTTCATGAAAGTAAAGATTACCCGAAGAATCTTTAAAAAACAACATTATCTTTAATTAAGTGCATGTTTAATAATATTTTATCAAATGATAATATTTTTTATGAAACTATCTTAAAATATTGTAAAAGAAATTTTTTTATTCTAAAATTAAGTAATATAAGCACGCACTGAATCTATGTAGCACCGATACTGACACGGGACACGTGACACGATATGACACGACACTCCGACACGTTAATTCTAAAAAATATTAGATTTCGACACGTTAGGACACATTTTGATATTAAATTATATTTTTAATTTATATAGTGTATATTATATTTAATATTCAATACTTTAACAAAAAAATGAATCTAAACTTATAATATTCATAAATTTGGCAAAATATTCAAATATTTATATTAAACTCAATAAAATAGTAATCGTAATCTAACGAATCTAATTTTTTATTTAAACATTTTTTTGAATTTCTATAACTCGTGTTGTAAGTAATATAAGCACGCATTGAATTATTTATCAAAAATTGAAATTTGTGGTCCAAAATTCAGTGCATAGGATGCTACTAGGCAAGAGAAAGGAATATTCGTTTTTCCTTGTCTTTGGTACAACTTGTCTCAATTGGCTGCCCAAAATTTACATTTCAAAGCTGCCAAAATAACTTACAAGTTGCAACAACAAATGGGATCAAAAAGTTACATGAATGGTGAACCAATTCAAATTTAATCATCCATTTGAGTGCAGTGATTTTTTCATGAATTAAATCAAACCAAACAGAAAACCAGAAAGAAAATAGGCAATAAAACTCAACAAGAGTAAAAAAGAATTGAATATTCATATACTTCAATGGATAATTTATTTCTTTTACAATTGAATAACTCTTAACATAATGAAACAACTTGTAACAAGAAAAAATGTTGAGCAAACCTCATGTTTTACTTATACATAAATAAACAAATTCTTTTTTGGGATAGATATCAATCGATGTGTGAAGTCCTAATAGACCCGATTAATCCGGTTTTAGGTTTAAGCCTCTCCATCCTTTCTAGAAATTGTGATTCTTACGAATCGAATCACCTACATTTTGGGTAGGTCAAATCATGCGATTTAACTAAATCGTCACTAGACCAAAAACTCTTAAGTGCTTATAATATCATATCACCGTAACCCTTTACCAATGTAGCTAGTTTTTATTTTTTGGTTAATTAATGAATGACTCTGGCTCTTGTAGCTTGAGATAACGTTGCCCCCACTTCAGAAACTATTGTGACTCTTAACTTGTTATAATGGTCAAATTCAATTCTCTATACAAGATATTTATTTTATTTAGGAAAAAAGTTTACTATGTGCCCAATTAAATAATACCATCATTGTGTTCATGAAAAATTTTAGAACTCTGGCAATTCTATTGACTCCCCTGATCTGATGAACAAGTCATACCAAAAATCCATGCCATCATCAAAGTTTGAACTATAACCATAACCCTGTTGGAAGGTACCCACTGAATGAAATGGATATTGAGGTGATAGTTCATTTGAGATTGTCCAAGAATGTGATGGCATGGTTGAGCTTTCATCATTCATTATTGTTGTATCTGACCAAAAACTTTCATCAATTTCAGGCATTGTCTCAAGAGACTCTATGTCTTCACTCATGATGGTGTTCTTGTTCATATGTTTTCCTTCACTAATATTGGTGAGTGGTGAAAAATCACTAGAAGAAGTGCATGCTGATGTAGTCTCCATTTCAGTGTAATAAAGACTGGAATGTTCTGATTGAGTTGGTGTGCTGGAATTTGAATCAGTTTGCATGATTTTTGGTTTTGAAACTATTTTGCTCTCTGAATTGGGTTGGTTGGTTTTCAATGCCCTCTTCTTCAAGTGGGTGTGCCACACATTTTTTATTTCATTGTCAGTTCTTCCTGGTAATTTTGCTGCTATTGCTGACCACCTGGAGACAAAGATAAAGTATTTAATGTATGAGATATTTGCATGAGATTCTTGGTTAATGTGATTAAGAAAACAACAAACTTAGAATGGATTGATTATTGGATTTTATAGACAGTAAATCCCATGCACATATTGGTATGTACGTCTAGAATATATTATAGTTTCATGTGCTATGAACATTAAGTGTCGTGTAAGGCAGATATACTTAGAGAATCTTGCTACCCCACATGTTTACTAGTCTTAATTTTTTGTTTTAGTACTCATGTTCTCTGCATCTGCATTTGAAATCTTCTGAACTTTGGACAAGAAAAACCGTACAAGCTAATGTGATTGGTATCTATGCTTATTTACTCCATTTTGTTTCAAATTATTTTGTTTTGAAGTAATTTCATAATGATTAAAAAAAATTATTAACTAATCTCAACTATAAAAAGTATGTTTGTATTTGATTTCTTTTTAAAATTAAAATGCTGAAAATATTATTACTACGCTAATGTTTCTTCTATTAGGTAAAAATAGTAAGAGATACAAAGTAATACTTTGAATAAAAAAAGGGATGAAAATCCATAAAAGGAAAGAGTATACATACTCTTGTTTTTTATTTTATTTTTAATCTTAATTTTTGGTAAATCGAAGGTAGGGTGAAATTAATCCTCCACTTATGCATGATGCCCAAAGATTTTGTCTATAGTCACAAAGAGTCTTTCCAATAATTAAACCTGGATACACTGCTAGTTATGCCACACTTTCGGTTTTATTTTTTGGCCTATTGACCATAATAATGCTAAAAGATAAATATTTTCTCTCATTGATTCAAAAGGAAGATAATTTACCAAAATAACGTGGTTAAATGCATAGGGGGGTGTGAATGTTTAAATCTCGCATTACCCGACTTATGCAAAACCCAACATGCCCCTGCCAGTCACAAAAATTTGAGATTTTTTTAAGGGGTAAGTGATTTAGGTCAGGTAAAAAAAAAGATTTAGGAAGATTGAAAAGAAAAAAAATAAATATAGGCCCAACCATGGTAGTTAAAATTGGAATCTTACTTGAAATCTGAAGTGGGTTCGTAGTAATTCGATAAGTCTCAATAAAATGTAACTTTTTATATTTATTTTATTTGTTATTATAACAATTTAGTTGACTCTTGTTTATTTTTTTTATGTTAAGTTAAAGTTTTCTTTTCTTTTCTTGTTTATATATATTTTAATACATTTTAAATTTTCTTTATAAAAATCTTCTGATACGCTGCCCCCGAACCCCGTCTTAAGCGTGCTCACATAAATTTTTTTTCCTGGGTCCGCCACGTTACTGCTAACCCATTTTCTCCCACGACTTAAATATTACTTATCAGAAAAATTAAGTAAAAGAAAAGAAGGATGAAATTGAAAACACAAATCCAGTTTTGAAAACAGAATCTCTCATTAGACTTTCAGCAAATGATCATCAAACCGCACCCCCTGTGAACTAATAAACTGGATTGGTGGCATCTTATTAACTAAAGATACTTAAACCTTTCTATGTTTCCTCCTGATTAACATTATTATGCTATGAAGTTAAGAACAACTACATATGACTGATTGATGAATGTCAATGATTTGAGGAAGGAATCAATGAATATATATATATATATATATATATATATATATATATATATATATATATATATATATACCTGTTCCCGATCATCTCATGCATCTTAATGATAGTTTCCTCTTCTGCATTTGAGAAGTTTCCTCTCTTGATATCAGGGCTTAAATAGTTAATCCAGCGAAGTCTGCAGCTTTTTCCACACCTTAATAGACCTGAGCAATTGTTCAGAGAGAAACCAGAACAAAATCAATACACACAAGTTCATAACATTCCAAATCACACCAAACATACGAAAAATTGAATATCAAAAAGCATTTTGTTTATTCAGAAAAGTACCAGCTTGCTTTGGGAGTGCACGCCAGTTGCTATGGCCATGTTTTTGGATATAAGATATGAGAATTTGATCTTCCTCTGGGGTCCAAGGACCCTTCTTCAATCCAATTTTTTCACAACATGGGGCTCTACCCATCTTCAGATTTCACTGAAAGGTGGCAGCTTCGAATCCAAAAAATAACCAAATATATAAATATAATGTCACGAAAGATCGGCTTGGTTCAGCGGTAAGCTTACTTGCCGTGGTGTGTCAGGTCGTGGGTTCGAATCAGTCTTTGCAAAAAACAGAACGAAGACTGCCTAGAGTATTCCCTTCCCCAGACACTCACGAAGTGGGTATTTGAACTGGATTGACCCTGTAGCCCTTTTATATAAATATAATATCATACAAAAATTACCCTCACCCTTTACTTAGGATTTAACTAGGAATGATTTATTTGTGATATGGTATCACTATATGTAGCTAGCTAGTTGATCAGCACTTGCACTCTTTGAATGGGATTGTTCAACTTCATTTCCCAAGGCTATTTATCCTTGGATATTCCGCAGCCACCAATATGCGTTAGAATGGACCAAGGCAACAACACGACAATTTCATATTCAAACCATTTGGGCTTTAGCTGTGTTTCCTGGAAATAGAGGCTCTCTCTATCGAAAATGACTTTTGTAATTTTTGGCTTTTTAATTGACACTTGAAGAGTTAAAGTTTCATTACGTGTCACTTTGTGTCGCATCATGGGTTGAACATTCGAAAATCCGTCGAGGATAAGTAACACTTGGTCTATATGATTGATTTGATTACATGCAACTGACATTTTTTGAGCAGATTCATTGGAGTCTTCATGAACTAAATGTCTATAATGGTGAGGAAAGGTGTTTATACAAAGTTAAAATCATTTTTTGCATGTGTTTTAAGTACAACAATGACATATACAGGCTCTATTTGATTTCTGTTTTGCAAAATAATTTTTTAGTTTTCAGAATAAAAAAATAAAAAAAACTCGTTTGATAAGACCTGTTTTGTAAAAAATATTTTGAAAACTATAACTGTTTTCTTTTTTTTTAAAATCAAATTTAAAGAACATGTGTGAGTTGTTTTTGTTTTATGTTTTGGTTTTTAACTTTAAAAAAAACATATATAGAAAATAACTGTTTTCATAACTATTTTACAAAACAGTTTTAAGAACAAAAAAATCAGAACACAATCAAACAGACCCATAGTTATGATTCCTCACATTTAATGTTTTCATCTTTTGTATGGTTATGATTCCTCGCATTTAATGCTTTCACGTATATATATGGTAAGTATTTGATTGTTGCACGTAGAGGTGTTAACGGGTCGAGCCGAGCCGAGCTTTGATCTTAACGGGCCAAGCCTGTATTTAAAGTAACGTGTCCGACTGGCCTTAGCCTGTTATCTGTCACGAATATATTATTGCCCTGTGGCCTGATTTATTTACAAAAAATAAAAGCATGTGTGAAGCCTGTCTTAGTCTGTTAGCATGTTAAAAAATAAAAATAAGATAACAGAATTCCACAAAAAATTAATTTTCAGATAGAAACCTTAGCTTCCAATTTGCAGCAATAATTTACAAAGTCTACAATAAAAAAAATTAAAGTGAGAGAAGGAAGATAACAGGTTATATTATCTTAGCCTATTATAAAAAAAGTGCAAAAAAAAAAAATGACACAAACAAGCAGTGCACAGTGGAACGAATGAGTTTTTGTGGGTTTGTTTGTGCGAAGGAGGATGAAGGATAATATAGAAGAGCACTAGTAATTCCATAAATATACATAAATTCAATATATATCCAAATAGCATAATATAGAACAAAATCATTCAAAAAGTCTGTTAAACCAATAAAATGGGCTGAAATAAATTGATGAGAGAGAGAGTTATTACAAGTAGTATAAAAAATATAAATAAATATTTATATATTAGGCTAGCCTGGGAGACTCTAAGGCCGAGCTTTTGAATTAGAGCCTGAGGCCTTTTTATTAAACGAGCTTTTATACAAGTCAAAGCCTGGTTCCAACACGAGCTTTTATTAAACGAGCTCAGGCCTTTACGAGCTGAGCCAAAGGCCCCTGAAAGGCCACTGGCTCGTTTACCAGCCCTAACTGCACGTACAACAGCTGCAAAAATATAAACCCCTTATGTAAAATAAAAACTTTATATTATTTTTTGTTACGAGTTCTATTGATATTCTGTTGCTGTAGAGAAGTTATACGTAGCTGACAAATATTTTTCAGGATATAGAACCATATCTTAAAAAATATGTGTCTGCTACATGTAAAGATAAATATTTTCCTTTTGTTAATATTATTCTTTTATATAACTATTGTGTTGAATAATTTTTTTTAAAGACTTAAATTAATTATAAACTAGCACTTACGTGAATTAAATAAATCCATATATAAAAAAATAAGATTGATGTATTTAGAGACAAACAATGAGCTAAGTTCTGAATAGACATATGTCTTTACTTTATGAAAAAAATAGTTCAACATGCAGATAAATTAGTTCCATTTATTCCCAAAATAATGTCGTTTTGGTATTGAAATCTTAAAAAATTATAAATATAAAGATTATTATAACCATGAAATAAATTAAAATTATAAAAACACCAAGATTTCTGTCCAAATCGACGTCATATTGGGCTTAATGCAGTGCAGTAACAGCAGAAAAAATGAACCCTTACTTTATTTATTCTTTTGTTGATGAACTTTAAATTAAATTTACTATCTCCCCGGTACCACCTTTAGGAGGGGTTTAAAACCTTAATCCTGGACCCGCCCCGAATCGGGTTAGTTGCGAAGCGATGAACCGATTGAAATATTTCAAAAAAAAAAATTTAAATTTACTAGAGACACATATACAACACATATAATTACAACCTCCCTTTCCGCGATATTAATTGAGAAAATTATTATTATTATTATTATTATTATTATTATTATTATTATTATTATTATTATTATTATTATTATTATTATTATATAAGTGCTAAGTGGATTCATCTGATTAGGGAGATATATTCGTTATCACTTCAAGCAATAATTATTAATAATTTATTAGACTTATGTCATTACAGGCTTTGATTAGTTTAATAGTATGAGTTATATTTGTTAATTTATTATGTTACCGTTTCTCTTAAATTTGGATAAGTATACGAAGGTTAACATTATTGCAACAAAAGAAAAGTATAATTAAAACGTTTTCTTTATATAAATTTTAGGTCTAATAACAATTACACATAATTACACGAAACATTATTATTAATTTAGAACATATAAAATATGGAAAAAAAATATTTGTCTTTTTAAAAGATATTATAATGTTATGTGAAAAAAATTAATTAAATTGTGAATATATGAATTATTATAATTTTAATGACAATTTATAATAGGGTTTTATAAGAGTTATGTTGTAGGAAAAATGATTGTGTAATGTTATAGAGATTCGTTTTGCGTGTATTAGTTTTTTTTTCTGCTTTAGAAAATGTGGGCCCACAAAATGTTGTGTGTGTAGGAAAATTGTTGGTGTCATGTGACATGATAGATGTAAACCCCTTTATAATATTATAGCTTTCTTTTCTTTATGCCTAATCTATATTCTCGTTTCTAATATCGTTATATCAGAATCACAACATAAGAGAAAAAAGATAAATATTAGTTGATATTCTGATATAACGATATTGAAAACGAATAGGTAGAATAGGCATGAAAAATGATAAGCATAATATAATATGAGGAGATATATTCTTACTATCAAAATCTTCTACTACCAATTCACTACCTATCTAATCATCTTTGAATCAATATTTTCTCTTTTTTCAAAATTATTTTAGCATTCTCTCTCTTTGATTCAATGGTGATTAGATAGGTAGTAAATTAGTAATAGAAAAATTTGATAATAAGAATATCCTTTCTTATATAATATTGCTTAGAAAAATTAGTTCTTTCAAAACCTTTTGTGGAGGAAAGTAGTTAATATTTTTTAAGCAAAAATAGTACAAATTTGTTGCAGGTGGACTTGGGTTTAGCAAAGTCAAGATTTCTCATTTTTCGTGATATTTTGGGTAAGTCAACATTGTCAAATAATAAAAGCCTTAAACATAATAGAAGATAATAATAATAGGGGTTTTAGTTTGGGGCTTTATTAATCTCATGATAAAGGAGATAGTTATCTCATATCATAGTGACAAATTAGTGGGCTCCACCACCTCTGAAAAAATAAAAGAAAAGAAAAGAAAAAGGTGACACAATTATCGAAGGGTGTTTAGGAGAGAAAACTTATGTCATGTGACATAAGAATACTTTTTCCCTTTAGTTTGTCATTTAACATTACAAGAAAAAATTTCCTGCCCAGACAATATTTTGTAAGGCCCGCACTTTTTAAAGCAACAAAAAAAACTAAGGCACGCGAAATGAATCTCTAGAACATTACACAATCAATTTTCCTACTACATAATAATAATAATAATAATAATAATAATAATAATAATAATAATAATAATAACTAATTAAGCAGACAGATAGAATCAAACAACTTTGCTCATAGTTGGTTCCATGTTATGCTTTATCCATGCACAAAGCCGGCTAGGACAGGCTTGCACTCATAGAAATTCAACCAATTGTTAAATCACGTGCTTTGATTTCTTCTGTGAGCAGTACAAGTGGCCAATGGGCAGTCTCTTAAGTCTTAACTCTTTCATATTATATTTCATCCAAAGGAGAAAGGGTAAACAAATAAAAAGCTATGATTATGGAGAAACAAGATAGTATTTGCTTTAACAAAAATGACTTTTTCGCAAATTATGGTTAAATCCCACAAAATGTGCGATAAAACCAGAGAAAATTAGAGAGAGAATAAGAAAAGAAAATTTTATAGTTCAAACTAACATAGATTAACTACTATAAACCAGTTTCAAGAGTAAGAAATTGAGCAAGAAGGAAATTCAAAACTTCATACAAACAAAAACACAAATTGAGCAACTAGGAAAACATGAGATAACGAAAACTTAGTGTCTCTTTGAATTATGTTTTCAAAAATAGTTTTTTTTTTTTTGTTTTTTTTTTTGATAACACAAAAATAGTTTTTTAACTTTCGAAAAAAAAATGTTTGATAATGCATGTTTTGTAAAATTAATTCTAAAAATTATAATTATTTTTTAATTTTTAGAATCAAAGTAAGAGAACATGCTTTAGTTATTTCTGTTTTGTGTTTTAACTTTTAACTTTTACAAAAAATAAATAAATAGAGAAAACACATATTTTATTGACTACTCTACAAAAGAGTTTTTTTTTTTTTTTTTAAAAAAAAAAAACACAATCAAACAAACCCTTATTTTTTAAATTTAAAATTAGTATTTATTATGCAAATCATGCTATGCGAATCATGCATAAATTAAGTCACAAAGCATATAGGTTGAAACCTCATTGTCATAATTGTATCAAAAAAAGGTTATACAACATAATGAAAACGTAATGCAGGAAAAAGAATTAAACAAATTGGAAATAAAGAGATGTTGACTGATAGAACCCAAGTTCTATCGTGGAACAGAAAGAAAAAAAGATGAGAAAGAATAGAGACGAAGAGATGAGAAAATTGACAATGGGTAAAGTGTGTATCATTTTAAAGGATGTAAAGTTGTGTCATTTTAAGAGAGAAATAGATAAAGGAGGAGAGAGTTGACAAAAAAAAAAAAATAAAGGTGTGGGTCCCACCTCTTTGTGAGAGCGAAATGATATAACACTTTTCCCATTGACAATTTTTTATTAAATTTTTTTCAACAACAACACAATCCTATTCTCCCCTATTTTTTATACTCCAGTGACAGCCCTCGAAAGGTCCATTGGACCAACAAATTCCACTACACTACCACTATGTCTACGGAATCAGTTTCTATGAATCATATACTAACAATTAGAACAATCACAATAACACTTAGTAACAATCTAACCTCCCATCCAAGCTTAGCTATCGTAATCTTCAAATCTACGTGGCTTCCTTATAATCCTTCTTGGCCTCCCTTCAATATTATTGTCGGTACTTTTTGCTCTGCATCATTCTTGATTTCTTCATGTGCTTCGTTGTAGCTCTCCAATGGTAGCAGCTCAACATAGGTGCGTATCTGATCTCTACCCATTTGTGGCTCTCCTTCATTTTCTTTCTCATGGGCCTCGTGATTTGTTTTGGGCTGAGAATGACTATCTACACTTTGGCCCATATCAATACCCCCCATCTTTAAAATCAGCTTGTCCAAGGTTGAATGTTGGATACTGTTTTTGAAATTCTTCCCACAACTCCCATGTAGCATGTGGAGAAGACAGACCTTCCCACAGGACATGAATTTCTCTCACAGGTTTATTATCAACTTGGATTATATGGAAATCTAATACTTCCTTAGGTTCTAATATTGGTAATCCATTGGTAAAAACTGATGGCAGAGGAAAGGATGGTATAACATAATCCCCTTGGTATGGTTTAAGTAGTGAAACATGAAAGTATGGTGTATTTTAGCTTCTGGATGAAGATTAAGCTTGTAAACTATTGTTCTGACTCGTTTAAGGATTTTAAAAGGTCCAAAATATCTCTTTAAGAGTTTGTGAGACATTCTATTGGCTACAGATGATTGACGATAATGCTGAAGGTGAACCAACACAAGCTGGCCAATCTTGAATTGAACATCTCTACGATGCTTGTGTGCTTTTTGCTTCATAGTACCCTGAGCTCTTTCTAAATTTGTTGTAAGTTGCTGTAACAGCTAGGTTCTTTCCTCAAATAGTTGTTGCACTTCCACCGGAGTAGTAGAACTTTGCAAATAATCCAGAATGGTTGGTGGTTCACGTCCGTAAATTGCTTTAAATGGGGACATTCCTGTTGCTGTATGGAAAGAGGTGTTATAACACCATTCAGCCCAATGGATAATCTTGGACCATTGTCAAAAAGTAGATACACACAAACTGGAATAATAATTTCTTCCATTCATTCGTTCGTTCATTTCTCTTTTTTTTCTTTCATTCGTTCATGCTTTCCCTCTTCAATTGAGGTCTTTATATACAAATACCCTAGTAACGTCTATTCTTACTTTCAATTTATAACGCATAACAGAAAGATCAAATTACAACTTTAATACAGAAACGTATAACGGAAAGATTAATTGCGAACAGATTTGAATTCAAACTTCGAATTCAAATTATCAATTCAACACTCCCCCTCAAGTTAGTGCATGGATGTCAATCATGCCTAACTTGCTAATTGTTTCCTCAAACACTCTTCCAGAAATCGCTTTGGTCAGTACATCTGTCAACTGATCTTCAAGCTGGAATGAACATCAGCTAAGGAAGGAAAGGCTGGGATGGACATCAGCCACCAAATATAAACGGTGCCGGGATGGACATCGGCAAAATCAAATTTTCTGAAATGAACATCAGCAACATGAACCATGCTCCCCCTGAATAGGAAGCTAAAATAAAGCCAAACAATGGCAAAAATAATCAAATACAAGCCAAATCAGACTTGAATAACACCACAAACATATGTGGGAATAAAATAAAATTGGTCAAATACAAACCATAAGAGAAAATCAAAATAAAAATAATAAATCACCGAAGAAGATGAAAATACGGCCGGAAGAAACAAGATTTGGAAGTGGTTCGGTTCGGAAGTGGTTCGGTTCGGTGGTGGTTCGGTTCGGAACTTGTTCGGTTCAAAACTGTTTCGGTTCGGAAGTGGTTCGGTTCAAAACTGGTGGTTCGGTTCGATTGGAAACGGTACGGTTCGGTTCGGAAATGGTTCGGTTCGGTTCAAAAAACGGTTCGATTCGGTTTAAAATGGTTCGATTCGGGAGTGGTTCATTTGTTGTTCGGAGTGGCCTTTCTCACCACAATGAAAGCAGGTGTACGAAGGCTTGTCGTTACGGTTGCGGCCAGAAGATGGAGAAGGTCCTGAGTGAGGTGGATGTGTGAGAAGGGCAGCACCATCACTGGGCTTAGGATTCCCCAGAGTATGGTGTTGTTGAGCTTCTCTTCGAACATAGGCATAAGAACTTTCAAGATCCAATCTGGGATCTTGACGTAGAATAATGTTTTAGGGAACATGAAGGGGTTTGGAGTTTTCAAAAGCAGAGTTGGCCATTGAAGAAGAAAAGGAACAATACGAAGAAAGGATCAGAACTCTGCTCTGATACCATGTCAAAAAGTAGATACACACAAACTGGGATAATAATTTCTTCCATTCATTCGTTCGTTCATTTCTCTTTTTTTTCTTTCATTCGTTCATGCTTTCCCTCTTCAATTGAGGTCTTTATATACAAATACCCTAGTAACGTCTATTCTTACTTTCAATTTATAACGCATAACAGAAAGATTAAATTACAACTTTAATACAGAAACGTATAACGGAAAGATTAATTGCGAACAGATTTGAATTCAAACTTCGAATTCAAATTATCAATTCAACAACCATCTTTTGGGATAATCAACAACAAAACAACGAAGATATTGTTTTATGATTCTATTAACCACTTCGGTTTGTCCGGTGGTAAGTAGTATAACGCTTCAAACTAGTGCCACTAGATGTGAAAAGCTCAACCCAAAATATACTGAGAAAAAGAGGGTCACGTCTATCACGATTGAGCGAGGTAGGCCATGTAATTTGCATACCAATTTGCAGAACATATATGCTATTTTAATAGATGTGAATTTCTGTGGAAGAGGTCCGAAATGAGCTTCTTTAGACAAACGGTCTACCACCACAAAAATGATAGAGTAACCATGAGAAATGGGTTGGCCAATGATAAAATCCATTGACAAGTCCTCCCAAATCTGCTTCGGAATTAGCAATGGTTATAACAAGCCAGTTGGTGGCTGGGTTAGGTACTTCACTTGTCGGCAGATCACACAAGTTTTGACAAAGTTGATAACATCTTTTTGAAGACCTGGCCGGTCAGTTGAAGCTAGCGGTTGTTCTAGCTATAGTCTTTGTATTCCTGAATGACCACTAACTAGTGTGGCACGGTTCTCATGAATAACTTGGTCAACTAGTGGAGATAAAGGGTTCAACAACAATTTCCCTTTGTATAACAACAGTCCATCCCTTATAGTGACATCTGGATGCTTGCTTGGATCAACAACTATTTCTTGGTATTTGGTTTGAAAGAATGGTGATTCTAAATTCTCCTTCTTCAAAGTTTCAATAATCTCATATTGCACTACAAAGAGAGTCATGAAAGTTTCTATTGTTGGGCATCTTGACAATTCATCAGCCACTTTATTATCCTTCCTTGGTTTATACACTATTGAGTATTGATATCCCAATAGCTTTGCAAGATAATACTGTTGTTCAGGTGTTTATATAACCTAATCTAGCAAGGATCTTAGGCTTTTTTTATCTGTTCGTATTGTAGACTTCCTCCCAAGGAGATATTGTCTCCATTTCTTGACAGCTTCAGTAATAGTATAAAGTTCTCGCACATAAGCTGAGGCCTTTTGCATCCGAAGAGCTAGCTTCTTACTAAAATAAGAAATGAGGTGATCCATAACAGATTGTGATACTGCTATAATTGGACTTGAGAGTGGTTGGACTCTTGGCTTGGATTGATTGCTTGCAAGCTAAGCTTTCGTGTTATCGGTTTAGCCATGTTGCGGTTCCACCATGTCCCATGGGGATATGGTTTATGTATGCTGTGTTACATGTTTTTTAGATTTGGAAATGCTGTTGAGCTGTTTTATGCAATGTGCTTTTATGATATGCAATGTGGTGTCCACCTTTACGGTAAGCCTGTGTATGTAGTACATATGATAAGGTGAGACTGTGGGTGAGGTGCAAGCGGTGTTCCTTGTACTCATGTGGGTTTAGACGTATTCCTACATTTCTCTGGCCAGTAGATAGTATAAACACACATGGAACGAATATCTGTTGCACTGCATAGTTTTGGAACTAATATTGGAAATACTGCTTTTAGAACTTATATTGCACATGTAAGTGAGCTTGGGGTGGAAGATCCTTGAGGACCCCTTGTCTTACTGAGATTTCTTGTTTAGAGATCTTACCCCACGTTTGGGGACGCTTATTTCAGGTTCAGGTAATGTTGAGACCTCAGGTGGCAGGAGGCCAGAGCTGAGTTAGATATTACTGTGATATGCTGACATGTTGGGATGTTGGATATTGACTGCTGTTTATGTTTTCCGCTATTATTATGTTGAGACTGATGTTGGGCATTGTTGCCTTATTTGCTGAACATGAGGTTTGTCCATGCCACATAGACTTGAGTATGCTTTCTTTTAGTTAAAGTTGTATTAATGTATCATGATTTTGGTCCAGACTATGTGTTGTAGTCCTGTGACTTAGATACTCACTTTATATTTATATATGAGGTATTTCAGTTAGTTATTTTACAATTTACATATAGGCATTAGTTTATGAAATGATTAAGTAATCAAGTTGACTAAGGTTAATGATGTCATAATTGAATTAAGGAAAAAGTTATTCCGCATTTTAATTAAGCAGGGTTTAATACAATAGTTTGTTAACAATACAGGTTAACACGGACTGTTACACTTACACTCTTATAATAATAGGCCATATTTTTTTTTTTTTTGATAAACAATAGGCCATATGTTTTAATTACGAATCCGTCTAGCAACTTTTTTTTTATGAAGATTATACTTATAATTTTTTTTATAATCTTTTATAATCCTATCTTAATATAGTTGTTTCTGCTAATCAACGGTTATCATTTATTATGAATTAATAATTAATTAATAAGTTTAATGTGCAAAATAATAACCTTTGATTGGCGAAAATCAACGGTATTAAAATATTATTGTAAGAGATTGGAAAAAAAAATGTTGTAATATAACAACCCTATTTTTTTAGTTAAAAGTTACTTTTTATGCTACGGCTAAAAAAATAGTTTTACAAATATAGTTAAAAATTATTTGATAATTATACAAAAAATCTATCTTAAAAGTTCAAATTAAAAATAAGCTGATACAATTTAAAAAAAAAATTTCTCCTATAAATTTTTGACTTTTGATTTTTTTTTTCATTATAAAAAAATAATTTATTATAAGAGTTTTTTAAATATAACTTTTATCATTGCATTTTTTTTATGTAAATATTACTAAAGTTATATTGTGTCAAAAATTATATAAAAATGTATTCAATGATAAAAGTTATATTAAAAAAATGTGTCAAAAAAACTTGTTTACGACAGTGGGAAGTAAGTAAATGAAATACTGTGACAAATATGTGTTTTACTTTTACGTGTATATCGCCAGCATTTATATACTCTTATTTTAAATTTCATTTTTCTTATACGTATGATATGACATAAACGTATCCGTAGACTGCAATATATGTTCAACCAGCTCTCTCCTTTCTCTAAAACTCAGTGGAAATTTTACCAGGCAGATAGGCTTTCCCCAAATAAATTCTTATTTTATATATGTACAAAAGTGGGAAAATAAGCATAGCTAGGAAGATCACTATGCAATTATTTAGGGATGAAAACAAAATTAAAGAAACTACTCAAATAAGTGGTCAATATAAACAAGAGATGGATCTATCTCAAGTTCAATAACTTCAACTATGGAGGTGCTTCTACCCTTCAAAAACTGGCTGTACCAATTTGCAGAGAGCTTTGGGTGTCTCTTTAACTCTGGATCATCACGATCAACATAGTATAGACCAAAGCTTGATTTGTATCCATCCAGTAACTCGAACAGATCCAGGAAAGACCACGCGAAATACCCCTTTATATTTGATCCATTTCTGAGAAAATTTAAGATGATATAGAAAATTAAAGAACACACTAGAAATATTTATATGGGCACTTTCAGAATAAGAAACTGCTATAATAGGTTAAAAGATAACCTGTTTTATTCTTTCTATTTTGAAGGACTTATTTCTGTTCTGTTTCATTTCGTGTGTGTGTGTGTTTTGAACATGTTTGACTCATTAGAAAAGTAACTTACTCTCAACATGATTAGATGAATTAATAACCCAATATAACAATAAAGTTCAATGGATTCATAATTCAAAAGTTAGTCCATAATCTGTTGGGCATCATGCAAAAATGAAGCAGCAACTGCATATATACCTTAAGGCATCAAGCACGCCACCAATGTATCCATGCAAGTATTTCACCCTTGACATATCTTGAAGTGACGAATTGCTAGCTGTCCTTTGACCTGACAAGACAATGCAAGCCAAAATTTGTTCACTAAATAAATTATAAATCCTAGGAAGCTTCAGTTTTAAATTCTATGCAACTGAAAATACAGGATAATCACAATATACCATAAGCTAATGACATTTTTGGCTACATCATATATGTATTAGGAAAACAGATATGAGCAAGAATGAACATGATTGAAACATTCAATGTCTGATGCTATCAAGTTGCTTTGTCTATTACAACAAAGCTTTGACCCGCAGTTTAATATTTAACTCTTATAACATCATGAGATGATTTTCCTCAAATAAAAGTAAAAATAAAAAAATAAATCACTCTCCGTTAAACCCACCTAGCGAGTGTGGGATGGAGGAAATCTTTGTATGCAGCCTTATCCTTGCATAATTGCAAAGAGGCTATTTCCTGAATTCGAACCCATGACCTTTCAGTCATGAAGGAAGAGTTTTCCTAAAAAATATTCATTCAAAATATATGTAATGTAATCTTCTTCAGCATTTGCTAATCATTTTCGTTATTAACGTTACTTTATCATGGGAGAGGGAAGGAGAGAGGGAGAGAGAGAGAGACCATTTTCTAGAATGAATATAGGAGGATTGCCATAATGGAGCTCGAAGTTATTCAGTTCTTCCCGTAAACCCCATGGTGTGACAGGGTACTGAATCAAGTAAAGCCAGTTAGTCATACAGTGAAGTAATATAAAGAATTGAACCAATTAATTATGCCAAACATTTTATTATTATTTTTATTGTTACCTCTTCATTTGTAAACAGACCCGATCCATCTGCCAAAACCAGGAAAGCGATAAGTTATTCGCCTTTCTCCACCAATTACTCAAGAATGAATGATCATATGGTTGAGCTCAATCATTAATGAAAATTATTTAAGTATTAGATGCTAAATGATGTGAAAGTTCACCTACTGGAAATTTCAGAATGATAATGAAAAAGATGCGGAGAATGCAATTACTGCAGTAAGCTTATATGACTAACTTGAATCTTTTACTAAATTTACCATGCTTAAACTTCTCGAAGCACTTACCTAGAATTGCAGCCATATCTGTACTGTAATCTCTTAGTTTGTTCTTCAGGGCATCAGAATTGTCATTGACATTAGAATTGGTGTAGTGAATGACACCTATAAAGTCACATGAACCCTTAACTTGTTCGGATTCATGATTTGTGAAGGCTGGAATTCTTGCACCTGCAGTTGTCTTCATGGAAATGGGATAGTCTCCATGCATCAAGGGTTCCAAAATCCTGTAATAAAGTAGACACATAAAACTGCTATATTCTTCACCATTAATGTTTCATGGATATCACCAAAACTTGACAGGAAAGGTCTGAAGTATAAACACTAAATATTTTACTGAAAATGGAAGTATAGGCTCAGAGTTCATATCAACCGAAAAATATTAGTATGTCCAATGAAAGAAAACAAGTTTTAGTCCATTAAGTAACTGAAGTGAGAATAAGCAAAGGTTTATCATAAATGAAAACTTCAGTTATTTATATTGGCCTGCCTTTAAGTAAAGAGAACAAATACAGAACACAAGAGGAAGAAAGAAGTATAACCAACTAATTGTAGGGTCTGTAACTTACCAACCAATAACAAAATCACGGACTCTTTGACATGCTGCCCTGTCTTTTTTTGTATTTGTTTGAGGATAGAACCCAAATGTGTAGAGAGAGAGATACCAACAAATCCATGTTGTTTTTCCTACAATGCAACATAGGTGTCTATGAAATCTTGAACACTCTTTGCAAACAAAGTATCCTTTATGAGAGACAAGATTAAAAATCGATATAAAAAGATTGAGAACCAGATAAGGTTTTTAAGTATACCCTGTACTTTCTTCTGTACAATCTCACAGCTGAAGAATGCGATAACAAAATATGATGAACTGCCAAGTAAGGTTCAATTGTTGAATTGCCCCTAGTGCTTTTTGTAACACAAAATGGGGGAGAACATCTTTGAGGTGGGGAATTTCCTTGATCATAACCGCCTATGGCGAACACATTGGGCTCGTTCACAGTAGTCCAATACAATACTCTGTCACCAAACTCTTTGAAACACACTTCTGCATAGTCTGTGAAATCTCTTCTGCATTCACATCCAAGTGAATTTGTTCATTAACATTTTTCTATTTACCTGCTTATTTGTTATTAGCTAGAATTGTGAACCACACGAAAGTGTGGTAGGCCTGGGATCATATGAAGAAGCAAGATGAGAATAATAATAAAGAACAAGAGGATTGAAAGGATTGTAAAATCTTCTAATCTTCTGAAAGCCTTTTGGTTATCCGCAACCTATAAAACTAGAATATAGTTCTTAGTAACTCTCCAGAATGCATGTTGTACCAGAAAAATATTAACCAAGGAACCAATAGCTAGACTAAATTTTACAAAACTGCTTTATTTTAGGGATGTAATTTGTTTTTTTCTAACAAGAAGTACCTTTATTCATTCTTACTTGGATCTAGTGCCTACATTTAAGGGTGTAATACCTTGATTTTGGATAATAATTCATAAAAATAGAAGTTTCATGAATTAATTTCAACAGGAATATATATGTTGCAAAAAATTAGGAACATACATGATGTTACGACTGACCCATCCTCCATATTCATCTTCAAGTGCCTGTGGAAGATCAAAGTTGTGTAGCATGACATGTGGTTGGATTCCTGCTCAAGGGACAGTAAAGACTGCATTAGTTGAAAAAACATAACTGATTCTACAGTTTTTTTTTTTTTGGGAGTGAATTTCAAGGCGTGTTTTATTTTGCCAATTCGCTATGAACCTTTGCTAATGAGTTCATTGATGAGATTGTTGTAGTACTCCAATCCCTTGGGGTTGACGGGTCCTCTGCCATCTATGGTGGAAGAAAAGCATTTTCAAAAGGTATTCAGAAAGGCTTTTATTGGAGAAAGAAATAAAGAACAATAAAATTCAATGTTTCTCGTTATGTAAATAAGTTTAAGAACAATAAAATACTTGGTATAAGTCTCGACCAAGAAATGGAAAATCTATTGGCATCAAGGCCTGTTTCCACCATGAGTCGCACATCTTCCTGCATTATAGATTTTTCAGGGGAAACAGTTAACCACTACTGCTTGCATTGTCTTAACTAGCTTTACCTCAAATTACGGGGCAAATCACAAAGAAAGCATTGCTGGGTGCATTCTTTACCTTATATTTGTTGTACCCATCATAGGCTACATCTCCATTATCTCCATGCGCATACCCTGTTTTAATGGCCATGGATGAAAGAGCAAAAACTGCTAGTCAAACTGTACATATTATTTTAATATGGGTTTTATAATTCTCATCATGTTGAAGTAGAATTGAAATCTTATGTTATAGAGATAAAAAATATGTGGGACCCATGTATTAGAAAAAAATTATATGTAGGACCCATGTCAGCACGGAAATCGAAGGGTGTGTAGGAAAATTGTAATTCTCATGTTGAATGAGAATTATAAAATCCTTTTAATATTACCAATTAGCTAGGTCAAATCTTATATTATTAGATAAAAACTTATATGATTTTATATTTAACAAATGTAGTTTCATTCACAGAGATACTCAACACACACACATAAGTATTGAGAGATAAAGCTACAAGAAACTTTTAGAGAGAAATGAACCGAGAGAAGGTTCTGGAGAAGAGAAGAAGATAGAAAAGAAACGTGGAGCTCTCAGTGTTATTCATCATCAACACATCTATTTCAGATCCCAACACCTGTCTATATACAACAGATAATGACTAAGCTAACTAAGTAACAAACTAAGCTAACTAAGTAACAAACTAAGCTAACAAACTAACAAACAAAGCTGACAAGAAAAGCCACGTCAGCATTTACTGTTACACCCTCCCACAAGCTGGACTATGGATATCCAAAAGGCCAAGCTTGGAAACAATAGATTGGAAAGGACCTGGATGAAGAGGCTTTGTAAAAATGTCAGCTAACTGATCTTTAGTAGAAACCGGAAGTGATTTCAGCAGGCCATGAAGGAGCTTCTCGCGAATGATATGACAATCAAGTTCAATATGCTTTGATCTTTCATGAAAAGCTGGATTGTTAGCTAAATATATAGCCGATTTGTTATCACAATATAGAGAAGCAGGCATAGAAGTATCCACTTGTAGATCAGTAAGAAGAAAAGTAAGCCATTGAATTTCACATGTGATGGATGCTAAAGCTCTATACTCAGCTTCAGTAGAGGACCTGGAAACGGTATGCTGCTTTTTAGCACGCCATGAAATAAGAGCAGATCCAAGAAAAATGCACTGGCCAGTAATAGATCTACGAGTATCAAGACAGGCTCCCCAATCTGAATCAGCAAAACCAGATAAATGAAGGCTGTTCTCTTTCGGAAAAAACAAACCCTTTGCAGGAGAAAATTTCAAGTATCTCAAGACTCTAGTAGCTGCCTGGAAATGAAGTGTCATGGGATTGGCAACAAATTGAGAAAGTTGCTGGACAGCCAATGTTATGTCTGGACGTGTAGATGTGAGATACAATAAACGACCAATGAGACGTCTGTAGGAAGCAGGGTCAGAATATGGTTCTCCTTGGACCCTTTGAAGTTTTAAAGATGGATCCATTGGTGTGCTTACTGGTTTGCAAGCCAAGAGACCACCATCTTTTAAGAGATCAAGGGTATATTTTCTCTGATTAAGGACCAATCCTGCGTGTGATCGGCTGACTTCAAGGCCCAGAAAAAATCTGAGAGGTCCCAAGTCCTTTATTTCGAATTCAACATCAAGCAATTCTTTAACTCTTGTAATCTTTTGAGAGTTGGTTCCTGTGAGAACTATGTCATCAACATAAACGAGAGTTGCTGTGAAAGATGAATCATGTTTTCTGGTGAATAAAGAATAATCAGCAGTGGATTGTGTATATCCAAGAGAAATCAAAAATGTAGACAATCGTGCATACCATTGTCGGCTGGCCTGTTTTAAACCATATAAGGACTTGTGGAGTTTACAAACCTTGCCAGGAATAACATCATGTAAACCTGGAGGTGGAAGCATGTAAACATCCTCGTTTAATTCACCATGAAGAAAAGCATTATTCACATCTAATTGCATAAGATCCCAACCACGGGCAGCAGCAAGGGAGAGAAGAACCCTAACTGTAGTCATCTTAGCAACAGGTGAAAAAGTATCAAGATAGTCAATACCTTCTGTTTGATTGTATCCTTTGGCAACTAACCTGGCCTTGTACCTTTCTATAGAGCCATCAGCCTTCATTTTGATTTTATAAACCCATTTGCATCCAATGGGTTTAATGTCAGCAGGTATATCAACCAAAGACCAGGTATGATTAAGCTCCAAAGCAGTGAGTTCCTTTTTCATGGCATCAATCCAACACAGCTGTTGTGAGGCTTGTTTATAGGTAGAAGGTTCAATGAGAGAGCTCAAGGTAAGACAGTAATGGGTATATTGTGAGGAACAACTATCAAAAGTATAAACTTTGGATAAAGGATAGAGAACAGAAGACTTACCTGGAGATGAAGATTCAGCTGTAGCAGTAGAGAGACTCCAATGATAATCATCCAAATATCTAGGTGGTTGTTTAGATCTAGATGACCTTCGAGGTTGTTGGTCAACACAGGGTTGTGTGTTAATGTATGGTGAGGGTGCAATGCAGTCATGAATTGGAGACTGATTCAGATCTGTGAATGAAGAATGGATAGGGTCTGATACTTGAGTCTGATTCTGGTTTAAAGACTGGTTGGGGTTGGGTACTGGTTGGATGAGATCAGAATCAGCTAAAGAAGGAGATGAACAAGGATGGACTATATTGGTATTGTTGGAAGGAGTAGCCATAAAAGGAAAACAATGTTCAAAAAATTGAACATGTCTGGAAACAAGAACAGAACCTGCAACAATGTCATACAAAATATATCCTTTCATTCCAGGTTTATGACCAATAAAAATGCACTTGCTTTCCCTTTTTGAAAATTTTAACCTATGAGAAAGAAGTATAGAAGCATATGAAAGACAACCAAACACTTTTAGATTATGCAAATCAGGTGCTTTACCAAAGAGTTTTTCAAAAGGTGAAACATTATCAAGTAAGAGAGTAGGAACCCGATTAATGAGGTGAACAGAATGAGATATAACATAGCACCATAATTTTGGAGGTAAGTTTGATTGAAAGACAAGAGATCTAGCTACATTTAAAATGTGTTTGTGTTTCCTTTCAACAACCCCATTTTGTTGGGGTGTCTCTACACAAGACCTTTGATGTAAAATACCCTTTTTGTGAAAGAAAGAAGTCATATTAAATTCAGAACCATTATCAGTTCTGAGAATTTTTAAAGAAGTTTGAAATTGGTTTTTCATATAAGAAACAAAACCTTCTAAGTGATAAGAAGTTTCTGACTTGCATTTCATGAGTATAACCCAAGTATACCTTGTAAAATCATCAACAAGTGTAAGGAAGAATCTATTACCATGTATGGATCGTGTAGCATATGGACCCCAAATATCAGCATGTAATAGCTCAATTTTTTTTTTGATTTTGACATACTAATTGGAAAGGGCAATCTGTGTTGTTTTGAAAATTGACACACATCACATGGAACAACATGTTTATTTGGAATGAAAGCATATTGAGATGACAAAGTCTGTAAAAGGGTATAGGACACATGTCCAAGTCTATGGTGCCAAAGCACATGATTGTTGTTTAAGCTAATGTCTGAATCAGTAAAATTACAATGTAAAGGATAGGTATGGTGAGTGTGTGTTTCTGGAATAGGTTGTCTTGATCTAATCTTCGAAATGATTAACACATAGAATCCTCTTGTGAGTTCAGCTGAACCAATCATTTCCTTGGTATGCTTCTGTACAATAACACAATTTGAGTCAGAAAAAATAAGGAAATAGGGTGAGGTCTTGAGGAGTTGTGGACTGAAATCAAATTGACTTTGAAATCAGGGACATATAACACATCTACCAATTTTAGTGTATCAGTTAAAACAACATTTCCACTAAACTTGGCTATAATTGTGTGACCATCTGGTAGGTTAATGGATATGGGAGCTATCTCATTTAAAGAGGAGAAACTGGATTGTTGAGAACAGATGTGGTCAGTAGCATCTGTATCCAAAATCCAGTCATGAAAGGATTTACCCGCTGAATATGGTGTTTCTGCTGTCATAGCAGAAGCTTGCACCAAGTTAGTTGAATGATGATCAGCTCTTGTGTTTGAACTCAACAACTTTAGTAGCTGTTGATGTTGTTCAGCAGTAAACGCACCAGCATGTTCTGTTTGTGGATTGTTTTCTTGAGTAGCAGTAAAGTTGACACTTCTTTTTGACTGATAACTAGGAAGAAAACCATGCTTGAAATAGCAGCTATCAATTGTGTGGTTTGTCATTTTACAATGAGTACAATAACGACCTTTTCCTTTTGAACCATTACTTCCTTTGTTAAAGTTGACCTTTCCTTTTGTAGGATTCTTGGAAGCAGATGCATATGAAAAGGCACGAGTAGTGTCCAAAATATCAGTCTGAGCTGGACCACTTAACTTTCTTTCTTGTTGTATTATCATGGAGAAAGCTTTATTAACAGCAGGAAGGGGCTCAAATAACATGATTTGGGAGCTAATATGTTCATACTATCATTTAGCCCCTTAAGAAACCTAATTACACGATCTCTGTCTCTAATTGTGCGCATGTTATTATAACCACCACAAGAACATGGTACCTGACGTGTGCATCTTGGAAGAGGAATCAGGTTGTCTACTTCATCCCATAGGATCTTTAACTCAGTGAAATATTAAGCTACGGTTCTGTTTCCTTGCTCCAGTTTGCAAATATCATCTTGCAAATCTGAGATCCGGAAAATATTTGCCTGAGAGAATCTGTCCTTGAGATCATTCCAAGCATCTTCTGCATAGTCAATCCACAGAATCGATTGTGCAATAGAATCATCAATCGATCTTTGAATCCAACCTAGTACGGTATTGTTACAACGTTCCCAATCTGTGTAACTTTCATCAGATATGAGAGGAATCTGCATGGAACCATCAACAAAACACAATTTATTCTTCGAACTAAGAGCCATCTTCATAGCTCGTGACCAGGAGTGATAGTTGGAACCATGTAACGGTGGAGAAACCAGTACGGTGGCTGGATTTTCATTAGGATGAAGGTAAAGAGGATTTCGTGGGTTGTTTAAGAAATCTGGTGGCTGGATCTGGTTTTCTTTTGTGTTATGCATTTGGTTGGAGTTTTGGTTCGGATTCTGGTACTCTCCTTCATTCATATTCTCCATGTTTAATTGTGAGAGATCCATAAGCATCAAAGTGTTTGCAGCGAAGAAAAAGAAGCGATGTATATCAGAGCAAGCTCTGATACCATCTAGAGAGAAATGAACTGAGAGAAGGTTCTGGAGAAGAGAAGAAGATAGAAAAGAAACGTGGAGCTCTCAGTGTTATTCATCATCAACACATCTATTTCAGATCCCAACACCTGTCTATATACAACAGATAATGACTAAGCTAACTAAGTAACAAACTAAGCTAACTAAGTAACAAACTAAGCTAACAAGAAAAGCCACGTCAGCATTTACCGTTACAAAACTCAAATTGTTATACCTACTTACTTGGAGAATATCTAACAGAAACATAAGTAACTAATCTATGTGTTACAGTTTAACCAACTATTTTTTTCATGCGTATGAATAACAGAAGGTGCCACGTGTAGAGTGTGTCCATCTAATCAAGAAGGTGCTTCTATTAGAGTTTGATCATCATGTATGAAAACTTCATTTATCGTTAGTGTCCTTGTGTGCGTGTGGTGTTTCTGGTAAGATAATAATACAAATAATAAGTTAAATACCAACTTCTTTGTAAACTAAGCAAGCTTCCAAAATGAACAAGATAGATAATTAATAAGATAAATGACAAGAATAAAAAAGAGAAAAAGAAGGAACCTGCATGGGTAAAGGTATCCCAGATGCTAGGAGTTCTTCCATCTATGTCAGTAGCTCCTTCCACCTGCTCATAATTACATTATGATATTTAATGTAACATTATAGCTAATTAATTGTACGTTCAATTTTGCGCCACGCTTGCTAATTTGCAAAACTAAAATGCTTTGGAATAAAAGAAAAAGAGTCAGAATGAAGAAAGACCGCGACCTGATAAGCAGAGGTGCCTGAACCAAAAACAAAATCAAGTGGGAAGTCATCTCTGCTATACTTATCAGCACTTAGAACTCCCACAACAAAGTTCAGAAGTAAGAGAGTGAGCATGAAAGCATGACTCAAAGATGTTTCTAGTTCCATCATCAATGTTTATGTTTTACAAGTTAACCATCATCGCATTCGTTATAGGTGTTATTATAGGATACACTGAAGCTCACGTGGAGCGGTGGAGGGTGATTTTTTTTTTTTTTTTTTTTTTGCGTGAAGGTGGGATTGGAATATAGATTGGAAAATAGGCAGCAGACTAAAAAATAATGAAGAGTAAAGACCCAAATTGGTCCCTGACAAAAATAGCGGTGCCCAAATTAGTCCCTGAGAAAAATAAACTCAAAAAAAGTCCCCAACAATGTCAAACAGGTCCCACGTTAGTCCTTCTGTCAAATGAAAATTGACGGAGTGAGTGACGGTGCTGATGTGTCACGTTAAGTGACATGCGGTTGCCCACGTGGACTGCTTGGACGACGTCGTTTGGCACAAGCTCAGCCACGTTGGACACAAATTTTTCTAAAACCCATTTTTACCCCTCACCTAACCGTTGGACACTTTACCCTTTCCCCCTCTTCTAACCTCGACACTTAATCGTTGAGAAGGAAGGAAGAACACCGTCTATTCAACCGTGGTGCTTGCGTTTAGAAGATTGCCAACTTTTTCCAAAATCGAAGGGAAGCAGTGGTAGAAAGAAGGGCCAAGTTTGGATACTTTGTGAGGCTGAGCATTCCGTTGAAAAAGGTATGAGTTTTTATAAGTTGAAACATTTTTATATTGTTGTTTGTCATCCTTTGTTTAATACTTGTGGTCCCCATGTTGTTCCCCTTTGTTTAATGCCTGTTTTTGTCTGCACGAAGTGGAACTTTGTGGTCCATGTTTCCATTTAGGGTTTTGCTTTTAAAGAAAGTAACAACTAGGTGGTGTGGTCCCTGCCATGGTTGACCCATTTAAAAACCCCATGTCTGCATGTATGCATCCATAAAAAAACTTCATTTTTTATTGCTTTGTATTGTGTTACACTTTCAAAGTGTGTAGATTCATGGTTTTTTTGGTTTTGACAGATGTCCGAATACATAGTTATTGTTTATCATCACGGTGGTGTTTTAGTCAGAGATGAAAATGGAGTATTGAACTATGTAAATGGAAGGGTGGACTCATTACCAGAGATGGACATTGACTACTGCAATATCAGTGACCTTTACACCATATTTAAGCATTATGGCTATGAAAAATGCAAGAGGATGATGTGGCTACAGCCAGGGGTACATAACTTGGATGTTGGGCTCAGACCTCTTAGTAAAGATTCGGATGTGTGTGCCATGTGTGAGGCTGCTGTCAAGAATGGCAATAAGATACATGTGTACTTTGAAGACTGTATCTCAATTCCCCAGTTTGCATCATCTTCTACAAGTGAAGATGAGAATGTGGATGAAAGTGAGGATGGGACGAATTTGGATGAAGACCAAGTGGATGCTGTTGCTGATGACCTTAGTGCACAAGGTGATGATGGGAAGAATTTGGATGAACCCCAAGTGGATGCTGCTGCTGATGACCTTAGTGCACAAGGTGATGATGGGAAGAATTTGGATGAACCCCAAGTGGATGCTGCTGCTGATGACCTTAGTTCACAAGGTGATGATGGGAAGAATTTGGATGAACCCCAAGTGGATGCTGCTGCTGATGACCTTAGTTCACAAGGTGATGATGGGAAGAATTTGGATGAACCCCAAGTGGATGCTGCTGCTGATGACCTTAGTTCACAAGGTGATGATGAGATGAATTCAGACCATGACCATGATTTCTCACACTCAGATTCATATGAGAGTGCAGAGGATGAGGTTTACAAGCCTTCCCCACCTGGTTTTGAGGATGATTCAGAAGATGAGGATGATGATATGGAAGTGCCAGTTGTTGAGAAAAAAAGGCCTGCAAAACCTGCCCCAAGGAGGAAGGCAGTCAAGAAGGATGCCCCAATTCAAGACTATGAATCTGAAGAACTCGAGGAAGAGGAAACCATGATGTCATTTGAGGAAGAAGGATATACCTATCTGTCGGAGGAGTTGAGGACTCCACCTTCAAGTGATGATGATGAGAATGCAAGACCTGTTATGCCAAAGTTCAATGAACAAGCTTCTTTTGGGCATGTCTATTTAGAACTTGGTATGGAATTTATGAATCTGAACCAGTTTAAGTGTGCAGTAAAAGATTATAATATCAATCTTGGGAGGAACTTCAAATGGGTAAAGAATGACAAGGTGAGAGTAAGGGCGAAGTGCAGTGTAGAAGACTGTGAATGGATGGTGTATTGTGCCTGGAACAGTAAGCAAAGCACATTCCAAGTTAAGACTTTTCAAGATATTCATACATGTTGTAGAGTCTTCAAGAATAAAAGGGCTACAAGAGATTGGGTAGCCAAGAAATTGGAGAAGAGAATACTAACACAGCCCAAGATGACAAGGAGGGAGGCATTTGAGTACATGAAGGAGGAATACAATGTGCATTTGGATATGAAGAAAGTAAGTAAGGCTTTGAAAAAAGCAAAGGGTACCATTGAAGGTTGTGAGAAGGAGCAATATGGAAGATTGAGAGAATATTTGGCAGAATTGTTAAGGAGCAACCCTGGCTCTAGTTGCAAATTGCAAGTCACCCCTCAACTCATTCCACAAGCATTGCCAATATTTGACAGAATGTACATCTGCCTTGATGCTTGTAAGAAGGGCTTCAAAGCTGGATGCAGGCCCTTAATTGGGTTGGATGGATGCTTTTTGAAGGGCTATTATGGAGGTCAGTTATTGAGTGCTGTTGGTGAAGATGCAAACAAGCAATTCTATGTCATTGCATATGCTGTGGTTGATAGTGAGACCAAGGATAATTGGAAGTGGTTTCTGACATTATTACAGGAAGATTTAGGGGATCATGCAGTATTTGGTTGGAACTTCATTTCTGATCAACAAAAGGTAATGTGTCAATGTATTTTCTTTCATCATGCAGTACTGTGTGTTATGTGTTGCTGTCAATGTTATACAGCTTCTGGATTATGAAATGGTATGGTATGTGTGTTATGTTTGCCTTGTGTAATGCTGTTTGATAACCTTGACAGGTCTCCCACAAATGTTATCGGGGACCATTTCAGTCCTTAATTTTTTAAGTAAAGACCCATTTCAGTCCTTGACAATTTTATCGGGGGTCGTATTGGTCCCTGCTCCAATTTTTTCACATGGCCACTTATTAAAATCAGCACTGTCATTTCCCATTATAAATGCACATGTTAATCATGCTGATTAGAGATTATATTTTAATGATTTTTTTGTCTTTCACATAGGGACTTGTCCCAGCCTTAAAGGAAATTATGCCAGGTTCACACCACAGATTCTGTGTACAACATGTATGGAAGAACTTCATCAAGCAGTGGAAGGATAAAGAGACAAGACAGATTGTATGGGAATGTGCTAGGTGCACCA
>JAVKPL010010197.1:0-41919 GCA_032173675.1 Gastrolobium villosum | reverse complement strand
GAGCTTTTTAGAAAACAAATTTTCAGCACCAAATCTCAATCCACACTGGTTGAGAGAGATGGACAATGTAAGAAATGAAGAAATATGGTGGTGATGAGGGTGGGTTGTGGTGGTGAAGTGAGTGTGAGAAGAAAAGAAAGGGAAGAGGGGGAAGTGAGGTTGACGGCGCTGATGGAGGGAGGAGAAGGAGAAGAATGTGGGAAAAAAATAGGGTTTGCCCCTTTTAAAAAAAATCTGTCGCGACTCCCGCGCTCTCAGCGTGGGTTTCACGCTGGGAGCGCGGGAACCACTGCCCTTTTTTTTCTCTGGCGCTCCGAGCGCCATACCCACGCTACGGGTGCGGGTGTCACTGCCTATTTTGTTTTTGCGGCGCTGATAGCGCGGTGTCCACGCTATCAGCGCGGGACTTTCTGCCATTTTTTTCTAATCCACGCTGCTAGCGTGAATACCACGCTATCAGCGTGGACTTAGCAATTTTTTATTTTTTTATTTTTTATTACGCACAATTAAAAACTAAAAGCTAACATCTAAACTAAGAAACTTTCCACTGGGTTGCCTCCCAGCAAGCGCTTGTTTAATGTCACGAGCCTGACTGGAACCTTGATTACTCAGGTGAAGTTAAAGGGACAGAAATTGTCTCCCTATTCACAGGTTCTCCATAGTAGAATTTCAGCCGATTCCCATTTACCTTAAAGGGTCTCTCAGCATCAAGAGGAGAGATCTCAATGGTACCATATGGGAATACATTTGTCACCACAAAAGGACCAGACCAACGAGATTTAAGTTTACCTGGAAACAACCTCAGTCGAGAGTTGTACAATAATACCTGTTGACCAGGTGCAAACTCTTTGTGCTTGATCTTGCTATCATGCCATAGATTTCCACTTGCCCACTAGTCTGGGGATGATATGGTGTGGCTATTCTGTGTCTCACCCCATACTTAACTAGCAAACTCTCAAAATGTTTGTTACAAAAGTGAGTACCCCCATCACTGATAATAGCCCGAGGTACTCCAAACCTTGTAAAAATATTTTTCCTCAAAAAATTCACAACCACCTTAGCATCATTAGAAACATAACCCATAGCAACAAGGATATACTGGTTGGAATAAGATGATGGAAATGGACCCATAAAGTCAATGCCCCATACATCAAACAGTTCTACCTCTAGAATATTATTCAGAGGCATCTCATCCTTGCGTGAGATATTTCCTGTTCTCTGACACTTATCACATTTTTCCACACAATCCTTTGCATCCTTAAAAAGTGTCGGCCAGTAGTAACCGCTTTGCAAGACTTTCTGCGCGGTTCTATTACCTCCAAAGTGGCCTCCATAGTTGGAAGAATGGCAATGCCACAAAATTTGACTCATTTCAAACTCAGGGACACATCTGCGAATGATCCCATCAGCACATTGGAAATAGAGATGTGGATCCTCCCAGAAATATCGCCTTACATCCCGCAGAAATTTCTTCTGTTGTTGCCTTGTAAGGTTAGGAGGCAACTCCTTTACAACTTTGTAATTGGCAAAATCTGCAAACCATGGAGGAACAAAGACTGCCATTACCTTCTCATCAGGAAAATAGTCATTGATTTCTTTTTCCGAACTATCTTGTAGCTCTTTTGCCTGAATTCTGGAGAGATGATCAGCCACTTTGTTTTCTACTCCAATTTTGTCCCGGATCTCCAAATCAAACTCTTGAAAGAGTAGCATCCACCTCAGCAGTCGTGGTTTGGCATCCTGCTTAGTCATCAAAAACTTAATAGCAGAATGGTCAGTGAAAACAATGATTTTAGATCCTAACAAGTAAGGTCTAAATTTGTCTAGTGCATAAACCACTGCTAACATTTCTTTCTCAGTTGTTGCATAATTAACCTGAGCATCATTCAAAACTTTGCTAGCATAGTAAATGACATGTAACAATTTTTCCTTACGCTGACCAAGGACTGCACCAATTGCATAAGCACTGGCGTCACACATGAGTTCAAATGGAAGGTTCCAATCAGGAGCTGTAAGCACAGGAGCTGTAGTAAGCTTCTCCTTCAACAAATGGAATGCCTTCGAACATGCATCATCAAACACAAATTCGGAGTCTTTCACCAAGAGTTGGCTCAATGGTTTAGCAATCTTGGAGAAATCCTTGATGAACCGCCTGTAAAAACCTGCATGTCCTAGGAAACTCCTAACAGCATTTACATTTACGGGAATGGGAAGTTGTTCAATTAACATCAATTTTGCCTTATCAACTTCAATCCCTGCATTAGAGATTTTGTGTCCCAGCACTATACCTTCAGTTACCATAAAATGGCACTTTTCCCAATTCAGAACCAGATTAGTCTCATTACATCTTTTCAAAACTTTAGACAAATTGTTCAAACAAGAATCAAAGTTAGAACCAAAAACAGAGAAGTCATCCATAAATACCTCTAAACCTTTCTCCACCATATCAGAAAAAATGGAGAGCATACACCTTTGGAATGTGGCAGGTGCATTGCAGAGGCCGAACGACATTCTTCTGTATGCAAAGACTCCAAATGGGCAAGTAAAAGCTGTCTTTTCCTGGTCTTCAGGAGCTACAGGTATTTGGTTGTAGCCTGAATAACCATCCAAGAAGCAATAATAAGAGTGGCCCGCCAGTCTTTCCAGCATTTGATCAATAAAAGGTAGTGGGAAATGATCTTTCCGCGTAGCTGTGTTCAATCTTCTGTAATCGACACACATTCTCCAACCTGTGATAGTTCTGGTTGGAATCAACTCTTGCTTTGCATTGGTAACTACTGTCACACCACCTTTCTTTGGCACTGTTTGAACTGGGCTTACCCACGCAGCATCAGAAATTGGGTAAATCATTCCTGCATCAAGAAGCTTTACAACTTCTTTTCTTACCACCTCCTTCATTGTTGGGTTTAATCTTCTTTGTGGTTGTCTCACGGGTTTGATATCATCTTCCATGAGAATCTTATGTGTACAAAAAGAAGGATTTATGCCCTTCAAATCAGTAATAGACCATCCTATGGCGGTCTTGTGAGCTTTTAAATTCAACCAGCTCCTTTTCTTGACCTTCGGAGAGGTCTTTGTTGATGATTACTGGATAAGTATCACCATCTCCCAAAAACACATACTTCAAAGTGTCGGGTAATGGTTTCAACTCAACCTTAGGGGCACCAACCTCTACATCTTCAGCTTTTTCTTCCAGCACCTCCACAGTAATTCCTTCTTTTTCAAAAGGTATATGATCACGAGCTTTCAACTCATAATCAATCTCTTGAGGCCGCTCTTTCTTGTGTTGAATTGTTTCATGAAAAGAATCAACCTGGAAACAATCATTATTCTCAGCAGGTCTCTTCATAGCTTCTGAAACATTGTAGATAATCTCCTCATCATTCATTCTCAGTTTAATCATCCCTTGTTCAACATCAATTAAAGCTCGGGCTGTAGCCAAAAAGGGTCTTCCTAATAGCATGGGTTTCTCACTTCCTTCTCCCATATCTAACACCACAAAGTCAGCAGGAAAGATAAACTTATCAACCTTGACAAGGATATCTTCTATAATACCATTAGGTTTCCTCACGGATCTATCAGCCAATTGGAGAGATACCTCGGTAGGCTTCAATTCCTCAATCCCCAATGATTTGTACACTGAAAAGGGCATCAGATTAATGCTAGCCCCAAGATCACACAAAGCTTTCCCAATGCCAATATCACCAATAGCAATAGGGATATTAAAACTCCCTGGATCACTAAGCTTATCTGGGATTTTCTGCTGGATAAAAGCACTACACTCCTCAGTGAGTGTTACAGTTTGGCATTCCTGTAGCTTCTGCTTCCTGGATAAAAGATCTTTCATGAATTTTGCATATCCAGGCATATTTGCTAGGGCTTCAGCAAAAGGAATATTGATGTGTAGCTTCTTGAAAATGTCCAAGAATCTATCATAATGTTTGTTATAGGCTCCCTTCTTGAATCTTTCTGGATAGGGTGCCTTAGACATCACATATTCGTGGCTTAACTCATGCTTTTTCTTTGCCACAACTGGTTGTTCTTCAACCTGCTCTTGTTCAATCACAACTTCTTTTTCTTTTTCTTGTACAATTACCTCAATCTCTGGTTCAATTGCTTCCTTATTCTGTTCCTCCTTCCCCTTTGTTGTATCTTCCAAATTCACCGCTGGTTTTGTTGGAACTGTCAATATCTTACCACTTCTTGTGGTGATAGCCATACAGTCATCCTTTGGATTGATAACTGTATTGCTTGGAAAGGTACCTGGAATTCTCTCTGAAAACTGCTTGGCCAGCTGGCCTATCTGATTCTCCAGGTTTTTGATGGAAGCATTTGTGTTTTTATTGTTGGCTCTAGTTTCCTCCATGAAAGCATTGGTATGTTGAGCCATCTCATTAGAAGCCTTAGCCATTTGAGCAAAAGCTTTTTCCCACTCAGCTGGCTCTTTTTGTTGATTCTGTGAAGATTGAGCATAATTATTGTTAGATTTAAAATCCATACCAGATCCTTGAGTCCTCCGCTGAAAATTGTTGTTACCACCAGGGAAATTCTGATTTCGCTGGAAGTTTTGTTGTTGTTGGGGAGGACGCTGATCATACCAGATCCCATTCACCTGTAATTGTTGAAGTGAATCTTCTGATGATGGATTCGGACACTCACTGGATTCATGACTTTCTTGGCATTGATCACAAACCAGAGGAGTTGTTTGAACCTTTGACACTTGAAACTTGTCAAATTTCTCACTTAAACTGTCAAACTTTTTAGATAATGATATTACATCACTATCTGCTGGTTTTGTTGCTGCTCTTTGTGTGGGAGCTAGCACACTTTCATTCTCATTCCTTGCAAGCTTTTTGATCAAATCAATAGCCTGCTCAGATGTACTTTCCCGAATAGAACCTCCAGCGGCACTATTTATTATCATCCTTGTTTCAGGAGTGATTCCATTGAAGAATATCACCACTTTTCTATCATCATCTCCTTCATAATGTGCACATTTCCTGTTAAGTTCCTGGAATCTGTTCCATGTTGCACAAAGTGATTCTCCTTCCAGCTGGCGAAAATTTGTGATTTCATTCACCAGCTGATTATATTTTTCCATGGAGAAGAAATGATCAAAGAATTTGCTGGACAAATCTTCCCATGTAAGGATGCTGTTTGCTGGCTGTCGTTCAATCCACCTCAATGCTTTTCCCTTAACAGCAAAAGGGAACAACCGGAGCCTGATAGCATCTGTAGATACTCCATTGTGCTTAGTTGTATCACAGACCATTAGGAATCGGTCTATGAACTCATGAGGATCTTCATCATCAGCACCAGAAAACTGAACCCTTTCCACCAAAGAAATCAATGATGGCTTGAGTTCAAAGTTGTTGGCCTCCACATTTGGCCTTACTATGCTTGAATTGGCCCTGTTGAATACTGGAGTCAGAATTGTATTCAACAGTCTTGGAGGTTGATTGTTGGCATTTCCTCCTCGTCCATGACCAGCATTGTTGTTTTCTGCCATCTCTTGAATTGGTTGTAAAGGTATGTGCTTAGAATCTTCCCAAATGATCTGTCTAGCAGCCTTCCTTAGTTGCTTTTCGGTCCTTGCAATTTCAGAATCAATTACAAAGTCCTTAGGCGGAAGTCTGCCTCGCATAAAACTCAGGAAAATTATTAGTAGCACCTGAACAACACAAAACAAGATAAAAAGAATAAAAATAAAAATCTAATCTCAAGAATCTACGGTTATTTGTAATATTGATTACACAATCCCCGGCAACGGCGCCAAAAACTTGTTGCGTAATCGGCAAGTGTACCGATCGTTCCAAGTAATAAAAGTGATAAGTAAGATCGTCTCCACAGGGATTGTAAAACAACTACTACGATAACCAGTCCTCTTAAGTTAGATGAATCAATTTGTGGTTTCACAATATTGTAACTAATTAAAAAGTAAAAGACTTGTTTTTAGGTTTTTATGAGAAAGACTTAAAATAAGAAATTGAAGGAAATGTTTTTGTAAAAGAAGTGAGAAAAGTACTGTAGCCAGGGTACATTCACCAATTGCTCCCAATTTTACTTTGGATTGATTCACAATACTTATCGAAATTAACAACTCAGACAAATTATCATCTTTAAAAATAATTAGTTAGATCCCAATCCCTTGGTGATCTAACCCTTTAATTCAATTGGAACCCTAATCCCTTAGTAATCCCGCATGAAAATAAGCATTATGTAGATAAATCCCACGACTGCAATTCATACAAGTCTATTCCTAGAACATGCATGAAGCGTCATCTTTATCTCCTTTCAGAATCAGTATTCCAATATTCCTATTGCGAACCCTAATCCCCAGAATATCATCCCCTATTAGGTTGATCAGATCTAACAGAAATAATATCAATACGCACAAGATAAAGATGAAGTATATTAAAATCAACACATAAAGTGATTCAATCCTTGTACCAATTGTTCACAAAGGGATCATGGCCCTGACTACAGAAAATAGATCTAGCCAATCAACATCATGATCGCTGATCTGAATTCAACATGAACTGAAAATAAAATAGAAGAAAAGTACAAGAACGGGACGACGAACACGAAGAACGCCTTCCTTCTCCAGCCGGATCTGCCTCTTTTTGGGTCTTTGGTGTGTGTGTTTTCCTTTCAAGGTTGAGTCTCTATTTATAAGAGACCTTGACCTAATTCTCCAAATTTTGAACTTCATCTTTCGCGCCTCCCACGCTGACAGCGCCACTCCCGCGCTGTGAGCGTGGGAGGTTCTGCCTGTTTTTGATCTCTCGCGCTGATAGCGCGGATCTCACGCTCTCAGCGCGGGAGCCTCTGCCAAATTCTTGCTTCCCACGCTGTGAGCGCCATACCCACGCTGACAGCGTGGGATTTTAGCTCTTCTTTGTCCTTTTTGACTTCTTTTACTGCATCTTTCCTGATATTCAGACTTTGGATACTTTTAACAGTTTTTCTGCCTTTCTTGCATTGATTGAGTCACTTTCTTCTTCTTTTCGTCTTGTAATTTCTTATAGATTATATATGACAGATTAACTCCTAACCGTTGGTGTTATAATTTACACTTATTAATTAATTATTAATTTTCAATAAATGTAACCCTTGGTAAATTTCTTTGACACCAAGCTTCAATTATATATATATATATATATATATATATATATATATAATGAGATTATCTTGTAAGTAAAAAAACCGTAAAAGATATATATATGGTGATAAAGGAAGAGAGAGAAAATGGGAATCATAACCATTCAAAGGTGAATCAATAAATATAAGGAAATAAATAATCAAAACAACGTAGTTTTGTGGTGGCAATGATTAAAGTATATATATATATATATATATATATATTTTCTTTTTTCTGCAATGTTTAAAGTATCTGTTTTATTTTTTTTGAGAATTAGGAAATCAAACTTTAAAGCAGACTACAAAGGAAAGAAAAAGAAATGGATATGATTTGGTTATCCAATATATCCTTTGATAAATGAATAATCAAACCACATTTAAAATTAAAAAGTGGATATATTTTTTAACCGGTTTGAAAAAAAGTCGGTTTTTTAATTTGGTTTGAATCAATTTTTAATTTGATTTGGACATTTTGCACATCCCTAACTACGTGAATCCAATGAACACATCATGGGTGCTTGTAGTAAGTATAATCTCTCTAATTTTTTTTAATATATTTATATACAATTTAATATGTTGAGATTTTGGTTCCTCCTATATAAGAAATAAAGTCAGATTTCTATTAAAATATAATCGAATATAATTAAGTGATAAATAATTACAATTGATTAAATTTATATATTTTATTTTTTCTTCAAGGCATACTTATTTTCTTCAAGTCCTTGTGAAAGTGGGCATACAACCTTTTTATTAAACAAATTTTTTTAAAGCTCAAGCCCGACCTATTTTACGAAATATACTAGGTCAGGTCTGGCCTGATGTAGGCCGAGCCATAGGCCCATGTAGATCGGCCGAACCCACTTTCACCCCATATATAAGCATGTATTTATCTCTTTTCAAATTTTTAACTGTTTTAATCAAAATTGAAAATTTTCTATTGAGATAACTATATGCTATAATTTTCAAAAGATTTAAAAAGAAAATATATTAGTTAAAGTGATGATATTATATAAAAAGATTTAAAGAAGTAAAATAAATTTTTTAATATTTTTTTATTTTTTGGTGATAAATTTTTTGAGAAAAACATATATCCTTTAAAGGATATAAATTTATATTATTTTAGATCCTAACCGTTGATCTCAGTTCATCTAGGGTTATAATCTATTGAGTCAAATTTAATGGGACAAATTTAGTATTAATTAATTAATAATTTTGATACAATAAATTATAACTATTAATGGACTAAAATCAACGATTAGAATTTAAAAGGATATAAACTTATATCTTTATTCCCAAAATTTTTAATAACTTAAGCTACTCGTAAGTTCGGATTTATTTGGGAAGGGGTTTTGCCTGTGTCACTGTGCTTTCTTGTGACGAACGTTTCCTCTTTCGTAAGCCTCAGTAGCGTAAGGCAGTTAGGGTTTCACACTCTGTTATTGGTTGGTTGCGTTTCAAGCATTGTTGGGAAATCAATGGCGTCGGTGTACATTCCGGTGCAGAATTCCGAGGAGGAGGTTAGGGTTGCTCTCGATCAGCTTCCCCGTGATGCCTCCGACATCCTCGACATCCTCAAGGCTGAGCAAGCCCCTCTCGATCTCTGGCTCATCATCGCGGTTCGTTTTGCGCTTTCAATCTTTTTGTTATATAAATAAGTGCTCAAGTTTCTTTTCTAGCTGCACCTGCATGCGATTCAGCTTTGAAATGCTTACTTGGAACACAAATTAATGCGTGTTCCGAGCATTAATCTCCGCCTTTGCTTTTTCTCTCCCGATTTTGTGCAAACGTGCAGTTAACAAGTTTGATTTCTGAGATATTTAGGGATTGTTTTTTGCTTTGTTGATTCACATTTGATATAGAGTTATGCATTGAGCATGTTTTCTTTTGTTCATCATCTAGTGGCTCTTCTTCTGATGATGATTTATGTTGTACAGCTTGGCAAGGCAAACAAATAAAAAATGCTACTCATTTTCCCCTATTTAAATACTGATATCCATTTAGCATTGTTTGCTTGGCTTTGATAATATTATTCTCAACCGTACTTCTAATATCATATACATTTTGTTGTTATGCTGCTGAGTAATAGAATACATGCCTTACACTGTTTTAGCTTATATATTATTCTGTGTATAGCAGTATGGTTGTTTACGCTGCGATAGAAAGAACTTAGCTAGGCTTACTTGTTCTGCTATTCAGTTGTACTTCAGTTGCTGATGTTTTATGGTTTGTTAGAGTTTGGTTTGTGTCTTTTAGAGGTGGTTGCTGAGCTGGCTTCTGTTGCAACAGATTGCTTTCGTCATCCTATATATAGGGTCCTTTGTGTTCAGATTCATTAAATCAATTACTTCAAAGTTTCCCTGAAGTTCTCTCTCTTCTCTCTCTCTCACACACACACTCACCTTATCTCATCCTCCTTTTACAGAGGGAGTACTTCAAGCAGGGAAAAATTGATCAATTTCGCCAGATTTTGGAGGAAGGATCCAGTCCTGGTATGTTTTCTTTATATGTTTTTGCGCATGTTCTTTTAACTTGTGCTGTTTAACCTGGCTGTAGCCTGTTTGTCTTTGTTATTCTTTGATATTAGCTATGAAATTTAATAAATTCAACTGTGTTGATTGTTTCCCCCCCATTTTGTAGAAATCGATGACTATTATGCTGATGTTAGATATGAGAGGATTGCTATCTTAAATGCCCTTGGGGCGTACTATAGCTACCTTGGAAAAATAGAGACAAAACAAAGAGAAAAGGAGGAGCATTTCATTTTGGCAACACAATATTACAATAAAGCATCAAGGATCGACATGCATGAACCCTCCACTTGGGTTGGCAAAGGTAAATATAAATATGGTTATGTTTTCGTGGAGTATGTCTAAATGGAACAAGATTCTGAGCAGTAGATTTTATAATGAGGAACGTAATACCTGTTAGATCTTTCTTGGATTGGATAGCTTTAGGCATCCTATAGACACCCTAACAGTATAATCTGGAATCTCCCTTCTGTGATAACAATAACAAGACTTAAATGTTTTAAAATTTGGATTTTTACCTCTTGATACTTTGAAAGTGTGTATAATCTTATCATACTGATGTGTATAAGTCATGTGGTTGTGTATACTTTGTTGGCTCGTTGACGATTGAGAAACGTCTATATTTGGCCTTTGATGCTGGAACATATTTGGTGTTGGAGATAAATTCAGGGATTGTTTTGTTGTTTTTGTTCATGAGGGTATAGTTATTACCTTATATTTGTTGATCTTGGTATGTCTTACAAGTTATGGGTATCTAGATTGCTAAACCTCGTGTTTGTGCTGTGTCATCAGAATAATGTGTCATGTACCACAGATACTTAACAAAATTAGTACATACATGATGCTTACAGGTCAGCTTTTGCTAGCAAAGGGTGAAGTAGAACAGGCATCTGCTGCATTTAAGATTGTGTTAGATGGAGACCGTGATAATGTTCCTGCTCTTTTGGGCCAGGTATAATAGTAGATATATCAAGTTTGTGTATGCACATGCAAGGTTTTAGCATTTGTGATTTCAAAACTCCTAATTTTTAGAGTTGTGAAATGTTTACAAGTTGTCTTCTCTACAATTTTTTTTTATTTGAATGAAAAAGTTGAGTGATTGAACAGACCAGTTAACATTGAATACATGTTATGGTTTCTTTGTATTCATCTGGGTGATCTGCAACAAGGAGTTATTTTGTGGTGAAAAGAAATCATAGAGCGAGAGGATGTCCTCCCTCATTCCTTCGGTCAATCTCTACAAACTGCCAATGAAATCTGCGAAACTTTGCAAATTAGAAATTTAAGTTAAAATATTAGTCACGATTGTTATGAGTTCATTGCTCGAATAGTGCTTCATGAATCATCTTTAAAAGGGTAGATAACTTGTATCGTGACTCTTTTTCCAAGTAATCATAGACCATCATTTATGATTTGGTATGGCAGCTTTGAAATCGTTTTTGACTGTCTGTTGGAGTAGTGAGTTTGACTTGATACTGATAGAAATCAAGGGTGTATGCAAGAAAGTGAAAGAAAATGACAGAAAGAGAACAAAAATGCTAGAGAGAGACTAGAGAGAATCCCAAGAGTATTCTGTTGTTAAAGGACTTAACCAGCATAAGAATGTTACGGGGACACAATTATATTGTTAGGAGGTAGATGTAACTGTGTAACTGTATAACTACGTAGCTCACTCAGCATGAATCAGAATGAATGTCATAAATAACAGACTAGCAAACTAGCCTTAGTAACATGAATCAGTAACACATAACAGACTATTAACTACGAGACGATGAGTTACTCTAAAAGATACATTGAAGAATATTCTCTTCACTTACTAATATTAGGATGCATTTGTTGGAATAAGGAGAGAAAAGTAATATGGGAGTGTGGCTACCTTGAGCTGATGCATTTTTTAATTTCTTGAGGCATTTGTATGTATATATATTTGTACTGCATTTCTTATAATATCCGTACTGAATATATACAGGCATGTGTTGAGTTCAACCGTGGACGATATTCTGATTCGCTTGAGTTGTATAAGGTTGGTAACATGGCCCTATTCTTTGTTTGTGAGAAGTTATGTATGATTAACAGTTTATCTATGTGCATTCATTGGTATCCGTATACTTACTACATCTTGTATTGTCATTGAGGAATAAGATCGAAATCAAATTTTGCCACACTTTGAAACCAGATCACTGTTGCACCATTTTCTAACTTTGATGACATGGATGCCAAAATTTAAGTGGATTTGGGATTAGTCTTGTGATTGTTGTCATGTTAAAGACTAATGAGGGGAATTTAATGGATTAGATGAATGATATGAAATTCAATGGGTATATATTTTATTTTAATGGTGGGTTTCCTTAGGTTACGTAATTTTTTAATTTTTTTTTTAAAATAGAACATGTGAATGTTAATAAAAGGTATAGAAACCTAATATCATCATCGTTCCTGGCACATTACTTGAATTGTGGCGGTTCTGTGGTATGAACACAACTTAATGTCAATTTTTTGTTTTGATTTACAAACCTAAAGAGGGCATTGCAAGTGTATCCCGATTGTCCTGCAGCTGTGAGACTTGGCATCGGTCTATGTCGCTACAAATTAGGTCAATTTGAAAAGGCTCGACAGGCATTTGAGCGTGTTTTACAGGCAAGTGAATCTTTTAATGGCTAGTGGTTCGACCATTGAGTTATTTTGCGGGTGCTGATGTCTGTATACTTCATGATATTATTCTTTTCAGCTCGATCCAGAAAATGTTGAGGCTCTTGTTGCCCTTGCAATAATGGACTTGCGCACTAATGAAGGTTCACTTTTTCTGTCTCTATCATGTGCTTATGCACCCCATATGTATTTGTTAATTATCTCTATAGTAATATTAGCTTCTCATTTAGTGGACTAATTCTGCTACGTATAACATCTTTCAGCTGCTGGAATTAGGAAGGGAATGGTAAAAATGCAGAGGGCATTTGAGATATACCCTTACTGTGCAATGGCTCTGAATTATCTTGCGAATCATTTTTTCTTCACTGGTCAACATTTTTTAGTTGAGCAACTGACTGAGACTGCGTTAGCTGTTACCAATCATGGTCCAACAAAATCTCACTCCTATTACAATTTAGCACGCTCTTACCATAGCAAGGTTGGAAGCTGTTTTTTTTTCCTTCCCGTTCACAGCATTCTTTTGAAATTTGACTGTGTATGTATGGTTGGCTGAACTCCGTTAGAGGTTGAAGGAAAGTGATGTTTGAGTTCCAAGATGAATTGATGCTCTCGTCTGTCTACGTGCATCACTGCATTAGCAGAAAAAAAAAAAAAATCACGCGTAACACTACTGATCTGTACTTGATTATTCACTCATTGCATCTGTGAATTTCATGCACAAGACTATTGCTTTTTATCTTTGTTATTTGCTCATCCTCAAGATATAAACCCATAAAAGAAATGGAAGAAGATATACCGTCGTTGGCCTTCTTGCCTACACGATCAAATCTAGAAAAGTTTATTTTTAAGTACTTCTTACTTCCATGGATAAGCATAAGAAATAATAAATGGTTGACAAAACAATCTCTTTTTGCTGTATTAATAATTTTATGTACTAACTTCACTTCTCTGCCAGTAATTTTCAAGACTTTCATAAAAATAGTCTCTCTGTATTGAGTGTGTTGGATGTTTAACAAAATTCACCTCTCACCTGTCATTCCAACTTTTATTATAGTCTCTTGTGAAATAGATTTGTCAGCATTATAATGATCTACATATTCAGTGTTAATTGCCCTTGCAGCCTGATATTGTCTAGACACTGATGAAATTGATTTATATTTCTTTATTGTTTATTACTTTTTCATGGGTTCACAAATTTTATGGATTTATTTGCTTTAATTGACTTCAATAAATTGCTTTCTTTTTTGCTTTTTTAAAGAAACATATTTTGTCTTCTTGACTTTCTAGTGTTTTATGGATGATTCTGATAATATTCATGTCATTTTTATTTTTATGTTTTTGTGGGGTTAGTTCCAACTTTTAAGCCTTAATGTTGCTGATGGCACTAATTTTTTATTCTCACCATAGGGAGACTATGATAAAGCTGGGGTGTATTACATGGCATCTGTCAAGGAAGTCAACAAGCCCCATGAATTTGTGTTTCCTTATTATGGTCAGTTGCTACATATAGATTTGAAATTCTTTATCATTTTTGAAACATGTTATATGCCTGCAAAAGGATTTGATTTTGTTAGCTATGAAACTATTGCTTTAAACATTTTCATTGCTTCTGTCGTTAGGAGATATACCCAGACTCTGTAGCCCTCTAATTTTGACCATAGTTATCAAATGCAGATAGCGGCCGACCCCCAAAAATGCTATAGCGGGTAGCGGTAGTGTGCAATAGTGGAGTCATATACATATTGATTAAACCTTTAAACTAAAGACAAATAAACATTGTTAGAGAACCCAAGACAAATAACAATGTCACAGAACTCAACCAAAACAAACCTCACTCTTGCATATTAACACCGTCAAAGAACCCACCCACCCAAAATGTTTGGAACAGAGAGAAGCTAGTTGTTGGTAGCCGGAAACAGAAGCTGGTTGCTGGTGCTGCTGGTAGTGGAGAGAAGAGAGAGAAAGGGAAATTTAGGTTCAAGAGAGATAGAGAGAATGGGTTGAGGTCCAGAATAAAAACGGGGTTAAAAGACGATGTAACCCCTAAAATATTATTGTTGGCTCTTTAAATTGAGGGTAAAATTAGAATCTTACGCCTCATTGCTATAGCGCTGCAATTGGCCGCAATTTGACAGCTATTGCAGCTGCCACCACGAACCGTCGCGTGGCGTATCAGCACTATTGATGACTATAGTTGCCTCAACATGCTATAGTAGCTTAATAGCGCACAAAAGCAGCGCTATTGATAACTATGATTTTGACACTGTAATAGCATATGTCTAATATGTTCGTTAAACATCCAATCATGTTATGGTTTTGTGATTTGATTAGAGGTTTATTCCTGTGTTGCAGTAATATGAAAATGTAGTGTGATTGTTATGAGTTGCGCTATAACTTATGCTTTAATATGATATTTGCTATTAATAGTATCTCAGACATTTTCATAGCATTAGAACTGCTCACCTAATGCGGTTTTAAATTTTAATGTTGTTTCCAGGTTTGGGACAAGTGCAAATAAAGTTGGGCGATTTTAGAAGTGCACTCTCAAACTTTGAAAAGGTCTTGGATGTGTACCCGGATAATTGCGAGGCATTGAAAGTGAGTGCATAAAATTGAAAGGACTTTGATCTTTTGCCTTTTTTATACCATTTCTCTTTTGGGGTCTTAATGCTTTTGTGGCAAAGAGTCATTTAACTTCCTGAGTGTGGTGTAATGTAAGGTGCAAGATTTGAAAATATCAGTTGAGGACTTGCCTTTTTGTTTGGAGAAATTGCTTTAGATTCCATAACTTATGGAGCAATCTTTAAAAGCATGCACTGTTCAACTTCAACCATTATAATTTTCATGGTCATCTCATCTATATATTTTGTGTATGCCAACAATGCCAACTCTAATTTATTTTCTTCAAGTTCATTTGGGAAGATTACAAAAAGGAATTCATGATAAAAATATTATTAGTTTAGGACTAAGTGGTTTCTTATTAACCGCACCTCGAACATAGTTAACCAGTTGAGTTGTTAATTATTCCTAAATTGAAAATATCTTTACCAATAATTTGTTTTTATAATTCCCTCTACTTCTTACATAAATTTATTAAAGAATACCAAATTTAGGGTAATCAATGTACCCAAAATTGTTAGATTAGATTACCTAGGTCTTAGCAAAAGAAATCAATGACTAGACTCAATTTTGTTCTTTGTGTATGAAGCAATCACTATCAGAACAACTGAATTATATTCCGTTTTATCTTCACTTGATGTTATTTCTCCTTTCTACCATATTTTTGTGTTGATATAGTTTCTTTTATTATAGGCCCTTGGGCACATATATGTTCAGCTTGGTCAGACTGACAAGGGCCAAGAATTTATTAGGAAAGCTACAAAAATTGATCCCCGTGATGCCCAGGTGAATGCTTCCGTTATTTTTTCCCTATAATTTGTTGAACAACCTTCTTGGCAAAGATATAATATTGGATTCATGCTAGTGTCCCATGTTTTGTACCATCTCTTGCTACAATTTTTTGATCACTTATGGGATTCTCTGCCTGTTTCTTCATGAAAAGTGTTATTAGTTTCCAAGTTGTTATTGATGCTTTTATTTGAGTTAATGAGAGTTGATATTTAATATTTTATTTCTTTTTAAATATGAGAATAGATATTTAATATTGGTTAATCTCACAAACAGAAATAGTTAATCTTTAAGGGACATAAAAAGTTCAAATTGTTCTAAAAGACCATCCAAAATTTATTCAGAGGACCCATTAGATTTCTCTCCGTGGACAAATAGCGACTCTGTAACAATCAAATACCCATTTACTAATTTCTTCCAAACTTCTTGTATCTACTTTTTTTTTCCTGATAGAAAATGAATTTCTTTAATACGGAAGAGAAATAAGGAGATAAGAGGACAAGATACCCTCCACAAGAAATATACTAAAAGAGAAAATTACAAAAAACCAGCAAAACAAAACACAAGAATAAAACCACAAAATGACAGCGCAATCTCTATGCAAATCTAAAAGGACAACCCCTTAAAAGAGTTCAGCTGAGCATTGTTGGAAACCATGTAAATAGTGTCTAGATTCATTGCATAGGCTAACCAAAATTATGTAATTATGATAATCTAGTCTCCGTTTGTAGTTAAGACACATGGATTTCGTCAAATGTCTTTTGTTTACTCCTTCCTTAACATTGTATGAGAGCAAGCAAAGGAAGATATGGAAAGTTGGTAAAGACCATTGGACATATATTTGACGCCAATCATCCTCCCCAAACTCTGGCCTTGCAAAATGACAAAATCTTTAGTAAAGGAGATGAGACAATAATGAGAACGAGTTAAATGGCTAATGGAAAGGAGATTAAATGGAGATCCTAGGACAGCTCTTTATCTCTCCCGACTTCTTCGTTAATGTAGGAGGCATTGACCCAAAAAGGGTTTAGAAATGGCTTGAAGATCCTTATCCTCCTCCCTTATAGATAAAGCATATGCCAATTGTTGGACCCCCAGCATGTAAACTATGTCAAATTCATAGCCTAACAATTGGCAAGCCAATTCTATTGGTTTTGGCTAGTGATCCATTGTTCCAATAAATGTCTCAGGCTCTTCTGATGAGTGAAAACAATGTATCTTCTTCCTTATAGATATGGTCGCCAGTGCTATATGGCTAGGACTAGGGCCATTGATTCTACTTCATATACTAATTTGTTGAATGAGGAATGTCCCAAAGCCTTGCTGAAAAAAGGGTGTTTATTTTGAGAGAGGACAACCACAAGACCTATGCCGGAGGCATCAAATTCGATGGTGAAAGATCTGTAAAAATTAGGCAGGGTGAGAATAGGGGCTAGTCATTGGTGCTTTGAGTGATTCAATAGCCACAGTGGCATCTAGGGTCTCAGAAGAATACCCATTTTTTAGCAGATTGGTCAGTGGTCTTGCAATTTTATCAGTCCTTTGTGAATCTCCTATAGTAGCTAGTAAGGTCTATGAACCACTTTAAGCTCTTGATGAACTTTGGTTGAGACCATTAAAGCATGCGCTCCACCTTCTTAGGGTCCATTCCCCCTCTTTAGAGATGATATGTCGTAATAATCAATTGTAATGGTGGACAAAACATTTTTTATGGTTAGCATGAAATTGTTGTCGAGAAAAGGGTAGAAAGTATCTTGTCCAAGTGTTGGATGTAATCCTCCCAAAAAAGACCAACACAAACTGGCAAAGAGTAGATTGTAGAACAGAATTCATTGCACACTGAAATGTCGGAGCATCTGTGAGGCCAAATGACATCATGAATTCAAAGTGGCTGTGATGCATTCAGAAAACAGTTTTTGGGATGTCCGACTGTATTCAGACTTAAGATTATTTTTGAGAAGTAGCACCATATAATTCATCCAGCAGTTCCTCAGTAATAGGAATCAGAATTTTTTTTGGAATCATGACCTTATTATGTTCTTGATAATCTATGCAAAACCTCAAACTACCGTCCTTTTGTTTGACTAGTGTTAGAGAAGTATATAAACCATTGATGGGCCTTCTCTTAACAGCTTAAGCTTTTGGGTTGAAATGGTTCTTTACAACTAGGATGACAAGGCTTGAGTATGAGCTAATGCTGGGTTGGATTACTCTTGAAGTCAGCATTTCACCAACCAATTTCTCCATCTCATTCTTTTGCAAGTGTGGATATCAGTAGGGTCTCACATTCACAGGATCGGTTCCTTCTTTGATGGGGATCTAATGGTTTGTAGTGCGTATAGGAGGTGGTCCATAAATGGGTTCAAAAATTGAAGAGAGTTGTAAGGAGCAAGGCAGTTAAAATCGAGATTTTATGTAAAATCGGAAGGGGATAAAAAATGGTAAAACGTAAAATCGTAACGTAAAAAAATCGTAAAAGTGTTTGGAATATTGGTAAAATCGTTTTGATGAAAAAATCGTAAAAATATAAAATCGTAGTGATAAATCGAGATTTTAACTATTATGGTAAGGAGTACCTGTGAATGTGATTGGTTCTTTTGAGGGGGATTGAGGATCATTACATCATCTGCCTTTTTAGAGTTTGCTTCTGCCTCTGGCAGAAAATGTCTAGACTAATGCGGCAGATTCAACCTCTGCCGGTTTTGATATGGCCCTCGATGACATGATTGTGTTAAATTGGGATCTCCTTCAATTCGAATTTCTTGGCCTTTTGTTTGAATGAAATCTCCTCCAATTAGGATTGACCTCCCCTAAAATTTGTCACTAGCCAACTCCCAATATTGCATCTGCATTTCCATGTTCGAAGACATAATAATCTTCTGTCATGTGATACCCCATTGCTATTCTGAGGCTTGTGCAATAGACCCATAGAATTTCTTTTTCTGCTCGTCACCAAGTCGTACACCAAAGGACATGGTGGGAGTTACCATAAGTTGCAGCTTTTGGACCAGATATATATTGACGAAGTTATGGTAGTGCCACTATCAGTCAAGATAAAAAAAAATTCTCCTCTGACTTCTCCTTGCATCTTCATTGTTTTCGGCTGCGGGAGGCCCTTGGCAGATTGTAGAGACAAATCCAGCTAGCGGAGCACACCATCTTCACCCATCTCCATCACATATGCAGCACATCCTTTTTTGTCGGCACACACTTTGGTCTCCACATCGTTCAATACGTCCTCACCCAGGATGGTGAGCCGCAAATTCCTTGCCTGACAACAGTTGCTAGGAGAGAATGCAAGGTTGCAATGAAAACATCGTCCTTCTGGTGACCGACGAACTCATCGTACGACAATTGTCACACCCCCTTCCCTTTGACGGACCCAGCCACATCTCCCCATCCAACCCCTTTTGAGACTCCCCGTTAGAGATGATGGAACCTTAAGTTCAATCTCAACATCTTTGGCCAAGTTCATTGCTCTCGATATCTTTTGGTTTGTGGATTCTCACATGGTGGCAAATCTCTGGTCACAACTCACGAAAGAAATACCCCAGAATTAGGTCCTCATCTTCTACTGCGATCTGTGCCAACAACTTTTCAAACTCCAGAATGTAGTTGTTCAGTTGTCCCTCTTGCATGAATATAGACAACCGCTCATGTACACTCTCTCACTACCGGTCCCAAATCCATGAATCAGTTCCTTTGTTAACTCCCCCCATTGTAGCTTAGGCTTCCGTTTTCCTAAAATTCGGAACCATGGGATCGTACTGCCCTCCATGCTCACACAGACAAGCTTCACACTCTGTGGCTGGAATTTCTTGCATTCGAAAAAAAATTCAGCTCTGGTGATCCTCCCAAAAGGGTCTTCTTTTTCTCAACCAACAATTCTGTCAACTTTTCAATACCTTCCTTATACTCTCTCGGGTCTCCTTTCTAATTATTTCAATGGATTGTGTATGAGCCTCCACCCGTGCTTCAATTAATGCCATTTCAACAATCCAGCAGGCCAGATCAAATTGATAAAACTCTGAAGATGTTGATTGAGATAATAGAAATGAACAAAGAACAAGTAGGAAGACACTAGCCCGGTCAACAAAATTTATTGATGAAAAAGAAAATTTATAAGATAAATATTCATTCCATGGAGCATTCTCCTCCTTTTGAAAATTAGTTTCTTAGTCCCTGCCTTGTTAAGCAAAAGGCAGCCTACTGCGGGAGGAATTACCTCCCTTTTTTAAATAGCTAAGCAACTCCTGAAAAGATTGATCATAAGCAATAAAAAGATCGAGAGTCTAAAGTAGCATGAGGGATGAAATATTTGGTTGCCTGAATCAAACTCTTCAGATAAGGATGAATTTTTCACAACCTGGGAAGAGATTGATGTTTCAAAACAGTGGTCTAATTAACCAGATGCTATATTGTTTGTGTAATCTTGAAGTGATGCCAAGCAGAGCAAAATGAAAGTTTTGGGTCTTGATCTTGAAATAAAAGCATGTTGCTTTCCTTCAAAAAAATTTGTTTTTATCTTATATAGGTGACTATTACCAAAATGATATTATTTATTTGTATTTTAATTGGTACTGCAAATTCTGTGTCTGTGGGATTTTGGTGAAGTCTTTGTTTTGTTTGCTGTTATGAGCCCTTCCTTATCCTGATATGATTCTTTGTTTTCAGTCTTATTCATTAATTAAAATCTGTTGGATTCTTTAAATTGATTGCTTTCATGTCTATAAAACTGAAGTTTATGATTTGATCAATATTCTTTATCTAGCTTTTGGTTTAAACTTATTATTTTTTTCACTGTATTTCAGGCATTTCTTGAACTAGGAGAATTGTTAATTCTGTCTGACACAGGAGCTGCACTGGATGCATTCAAAACTGTAAGGGGCTAAGAACTTATCTTCTTCTGTTTTCAAATGTTATCCTTTTGATATTTAAGATAACGCTTCATTGTTGAAGTCCCAGAATCTGTTATAATGTAGATTTTCAATTCTGGTATAGGCTCGTACTCTTTTTAAGAAGGGAGGTCAAGAAGTACCAATTGAATTACTCAATAATATTGGTGTTCTTCAGTTTGAAAGGGGAGCATTTGAGGTTTGTACTGCTGTTTAAAATGCAGCATTGCTCATGTTATGGCCCCCTTCCCGGCGCATTGACCACAGTTAAGCTCTGATTTTTTCTATTTATCAGCTTGCTGAACAGACTTTTAAGGAGGCTCTAGGTGATGGAATTTGGCTTTCTTTCATTAACAAGGAAAATAAGTCTTCTGGTGATGCTGCTACTTCTACTCTTCAATTTAAGGATGTGCAATTATTTCATGACCTTGAAAACAATGGTCACCTTGTGGAAGTACCTTGGGATAAAGTTACAGTACTCTTTAACCTGGCTAGATTATTTGAGCAATTAAATGAATCAGGAACTGCAAGCATATTGTATCGCCTAATCTTGTTCAAGGTATTTTGGTGTATGAGAGCTACTTCCATTATCGTTTTCATCATCAATCTGTAAAATGATCAACTTTTCTTTAAATGATTTTAATTTTGGTCATAATAAATTAGCACAAACATTTCTTGCTCTCTTGTTTGTCAAGCAATCACCAGATTTTAATTTTATAATACTTCTCTACATCACCTCGATAGATTAGCACTTGACTTCTTCATTTGTGTTTCCTTGCTGATTTGAGTTGAACTTTTTCTTTTGAATAATATTTGTTATTGTCCTGCTCTCACTCTGAACCAATCTGGTAGTTCCTGTATTATTGCAGTACATTATGGTATTCTTATGTACAGTTGTTCAATTTCAGAGTGCTTGTATTCTGCAAAAGTGCAACTGGATGATACATAAACTCTATTTCATGATGTCTAAATTTCAGTACATAGGATGTGCATTATAACTGGCTTATTTATATCTTTTTATTTTATTATCTTTATCTCCAGTACCCGGACTATATTGATGCGTATCTGAGACTAGCTGCTATTGCAAAAGCTCGGAACAACATTCTGTTAAGCATTGAACTGGTTACTATTATCCCTATGACCTCCTTGCTCTTCTTTATTATTTATAAATTATATAGCTTTTACTATTGGATGCTCCTTTCTGTAGGTTAATGATGCCCTTAAGGTGAATGATAAGTGTCCGAATGCATTATCTATGCTTGGTGAGTTGGAGTTGAAAAATGATGATTGGGTTAAGGCGAAAGAAACTCTTCGGGCAGCTAGTGATGCAACTGATGGGAAGGACTCATATGCTACACTTTCTCTAGTACGTCTATTCTTCAGTGCACAATTCACTTGAATATTTCTGTATTCCAATGCCTGTAATCCTGTTCATGCAGCAATCGGTAGAATATCAATGAAAACTACATGCAGCTATTCTACCCATTGTTCATCCCAACTGTGGTTGTCCCCATAGTTGTTACCATGATAATTCGTTTGATTCACTGGTTCTGTAATGAATAGGGCAACTGGAACTACTTTGCAGCAGTTCGTAACGAGAAGAGAAATCCAAAGCTAGAAGCTACACATTTGGAAAAGGCCAAGGAACTTTATACAAGAGTATGTTTTTTTAGTATTTCTCAGCTTTTGGTCTGTGGACCTAGATTTGGTTACCGAAATTCAGTTGATATTGGCATTTCATCCTCTTGATATGCATGGAAATAAAACATGTTTGAGTTGAGCCTTTACTTAAGAGCTTAAGCTCCTGAGAGAGTTGTCTTTGATATGGTATTAGAGCTTCTATGAACATGTGGTTAGTAGTTCAATCCTTGCTGCCTTCATTCTTCATTATTAGAGCTTGTGCCTTGTCCATGCTTTAAGCTCGAAAGAGCTATAGCGTGAGAGGCTATGTTACCATCTAATAGCTTAAGCTTTTAGGGGGAGATGTTCTTTGACCAAAACAAATGAAAAGGAATTAAGAATAAAATCTGCTTGTTCTTGTGTGCATTGTGTTTTTTTTTCCACCCTCTCTCTCTCTCTCTATTTGAGGAAGAAGAAATTTATTAACACGGTATACACAGAATTATTTTTGCACCATTCCTTGATGTAACACCTCTGCTTTATTGCTTTTTCATGAAGTGTTGTATTTATTATGTTTAACCTATTTCCTACATGTATAATTTAAACATTGTCCTAACAGTGGAATTATATTATTTGATATGTTTCCCTTTTGTTTTTCAAACATTTTTAGGTTCTGATTCAGCATTCTGCTAATTTATATGCTGCCAATGGTGCTGGGGTTGTCTTAGCTGAAAAAGGCCATTTTGATGTTTCAAAAGATATCTTTACGCAGGTTACTTTTATATGTCAGCTTATATTTGGAATATACTGGGCATAAACTTTTATCTGTTGGAGTTATTTCCTTTTATTAATTTCTGGTAGGTTCAAGAAGCTGCCAGCGGTAGTGTTTTTGTCCAGATGCCTGACGTTTGGATAAATCTAGCACATGTTTATTTTGCTCAGGGGAATTTTGCTTTGGCTGTGAAAATGGTTAGTTTGTCCTACTCCTATTTTTACTTTGTGTCCCTTAATCGCCTTTAAGTTCCTACTCAAGTCTTTATGACAGCAATTATATGCTGAGGACTTTTCTTATTATGCAGTATCAGAACTGCTTGCGGAAGTTTTATTATGACACAGATTCACAAATACTTCTATATTTAGCTCGTACCCATTATGAAGCGGAACAATGGCAAGACTGTATAAAAACTCTACTGAGAGCCATCCATTTGGCACCCTCAAACTATACATTAAGGTTTGATGCGGGGGTTGCAATGCAAAAGTTTTCAGCATCAACGCTACAAAAGGCAAAGAGGACTGCAGATGAGGTTTTTTTATTATCCTTTGAAAATTACTTACTAGATTTATTGAGATATTTGTTGAAAGATGCTCATAAGTAGCAGTATTTTATCATTATGTGAGGATCTCACCCTCCTTATAGCAGTAAGAATATGGAATAAATAACACCATAAGGAACACCATGTTTGACGATGGAAAACTTTATCTTACTGTAGTATATTGATAAGGACATGGACTAAGCAACAAATTTAGAAACATATATTCAAGAAAGAAGCGTAGAGGATCACAAGCTCTTAATGCCAGTGTTGTGTCAGCAATTAGTTAAAAGGAATATTTGAAGTCACACAACACAGTAGGAACCACCCACGTTACATATGGCAGAGAATGATTCTGTTTGGGACCTCTGAGAATTTGGAACTTGGGCTGGAATTTTGGGAGAGAACCAGAGCCTCTCGAATGTTCTGGGTAGTAGTTATTTTGGGGTCCTTTCTTATTTTCCCATAATGTCTTTTGCTTGTAATCTTTCATTCAGACTCGGTTAATTTTCTTGAATTTACTGAACCCCAACTCAGATTCAGATTAGAAATTACATTGGAAATTCAAGAAAATTAACAGTCTGAATGAAAGATTACAAGCAAAAGACAGTATGGGAAAATAAGAAAGGACCATCAAATAACTTGCTACCCAGAGCATTCGGGAGGCTCTGGTTCTCTCCCAAAATTCCAGCCCAAGTTCCAAATTCTCATAGTGGTCCCAAACGGAATTATTCTTTGCTACATGTAAACGTGGGTGGTGCTGACTGTGTTGTGTGACTCTAAATATTCCTTCTAACTAATTGCTGACTCAGCATTAGCATTAGGATCTTGTGATCCTCTGCGCTTCTTCCTTGAATATATGTTTCTAAATCTATTGCTTAGTGCCACGTCCTTATCATATATCAATTAACAATTTATGTTGATGTTTTTTGTAATTTCATTTTTGTGTTATAAATAAACTTATTGAAGGTCAGCAAGAGGCCAAGTAAATTAGACTAGAAACTTTATGATGATTTGATTTAAAAAAATCTAGGAACTTATGATTGACTGATACAGCAGGACGAAAACTTAATGCCCAAGTTTCAGTACAGAATTGGGTTTCTTTGCTTCTCTGGGAAGTTCTTTGATACAGAACCAACACAAATATACTGAATTAACCTAGTATATTTCAACAACCACAAAAAACATCACAATGGTTCTCCATAGTTCTGCTATGGCTCAGAGTATTTAAAGAAAAGAAGACGAGCTGAAACTAACAATTCAGGGACCTTCGAGACTCCTTGCAAAATCTCCTAAGAACTTCCCTCACAATACTGACCTCCTTGGTGTCTCTCCCCTCAGGCCTCTCTCCTATTTTATAATCCCTCCTAACCAACTTGCACACGCATGACCTCCTCTTCCTCTAACTGAATATCTGACTCAGCAATAACAGACTGAGGGGGGACCGATTGAGTGGAATCATACAAGTGTTTCCTACCTTTACCTCTCACATACACCTTACTGACTTGGGCCTTGCGTAATTGGGCCCTATCATTCTTCAACCTTGAAAGTCCAATATCTGTAACCATATAGTCCACATTAGTGCCAACAACCAACTTCAAAATGCGCTTTCTTTTATTTTCTTTATTGCCACTCATTACTTACATCAAATATGGACTTAAAATGTTAGCTTAAGTTTATGAGCTAATACCAAACCTTAGGAAGGTAAAGATTCCTGTTCATAGGCCACCTTGCAGTGACCTAGTTGATGACCAGATGACTCTCCGATCGAGGATGAATGACAAATTGACAAGGCAGAGAGAGAGATCGAGAATTGGTGTCTGGATCTTGGCTTACCTGAAGTATGAAAAAGTGGATTTAGTGTTTGTTAGGACAAAAACATAGGGGAACCTAGCACTAGAAAAGTTATATCAGAAGGAAGAAACTTAGGCAATCAGTTGAATTAGTTGAAAGCTTTAAATAGGAACTTGGATTAGTTAGTTAGTTAGTAGGAGCCAAATGACATAAGTCCAATTGCATGTATATACAGGGATATACCCCTCTATTAGGAGTAGTTTTTGTCAATTTTAAGATAGCCAAGAATTTTTTAGAGGAAAGGGTGTGCCCCTTGTCAAGAGTTTCTCTCTTTGTGCTTCTGTTTTCTATCAATAAAGTCTCTCAGAGGAGGAGGTTTTTTCCATCATGGGTGCTAGTGGTGAAAAAACAGAGCACGACATCTAGAAGGAAGAAGGAACAAAGACATCAGATGGGAGGAAAGAAGAGTCTCATATTTTGTCTAAAGGAGAGAAGATGCAAGTAGAGGTAGTTTCAAAACCAGAAACCAATAAAAAAAAAGAGGAGACAAAAGAAGGTGAGTGTCATGTTTTGTCAAAGGGACCCGAAAAATTTGTTGAGGCTTAGAATATGGGTGGTTGTGTTTCAGAAGAGGAAAGACAAAATAAAACGAAAGCCAAAACACGACTTGGAGTCAGAAACGAAGTATGAATCAATAGGAAAGATGTGCGTGATACGAAATCCTCATGTGCCTCTGCCACCACCGAAGCCACCGGAGTTCAAACTTCTTGCAGCGGACAACGGGTTTTTTTCCAGCACGCAGCCATGTGCGCACACTATGGAGGAACCATGAGGAGGAGTTCCAAAGAAGGGAATGCAGAAAGGGAAGATTGGGGATACTGTAATGTTGGTCTTGATCTTTCCCTAATGGGCCATGCCCAATTTGAGAGCTATAATGGGAGACATGAACAAGAATGAGAAAAGGGACAACTGGTTTGGCCCATTTTCATTGAGATAGGCAAGGCTCCAAGAAATTTCAAAAGCAAAGCACTGGATATAGGCATGAAGAGCATTGTTGGAATCAGCCAAGCCCAGATCCTGCTTGTTCACTACATCCCAAGGGATCCATGGAAAGTTGGCATAGCTCCATGCTTCCAACCCAATTGGTACGTCAATCGTCTCATCCTTCCTATCCAATGGGATAATTTTGATAAAGATGACAAACAATCAATGCTCTCAAGAATGAGCGATGGGACGCCCATCTTATGTGACTTGGACTAGTAGATCCTCCCAAGCCCAAACTTGCAAGGATAGTAGTGCCATGTTGAGGGACTACTTATGTGCCATCATCCTTGGTGCTTTGAATCTCTTATTGATTGTTGCTCGAACAAGTGACAAGTATTACGTGGGAACCCTTTGGGTTGTTCAGCTTCAGCCATATCAAGACTCAAAAGCCACCCTAAGGACACTTTGAACTTCTATGATACTCTGGCGGATATCTTTGTCAAAGACGTTCAGAAGAAGGAGAGGAGATGAACCTCAATGATCAAGCTATATATCTTAATCTGCTTGTAAAGGCTCGAGAAAATGTGAATGTCAGCATCCCAATCTCGACATTCTAGGACCTGATTATAGGCAACTCAATCTCAACAATGGTAGGGTTTCTTTAGATTCAACTACTTTTAAGTGTGCCAGTTCCAGCACTCAATTACCCTTAATTAGTCCAACATATTAACGTTCTCCTTTAGCTGCAATTTCATGCTATTGTTTTTTGTCTTCTCTCTTCAATTAGTTTTTTAGAGAAAACCATCTGTAGAATTGCAAACATGACGCACCGGACTACAAGAAGGTTTTTGGGCCACAACTCTCAAAGTTCAGGAATTTCCCGTATGGAGTTGCCTTAGGTGAATTTGGGTTGCTAGCTTATGCTAGACTTGTTGATATGGTTTGTGGAGTTGCTGCCTTTGAATCGGTGTTAATGAAGCTGGACTTGCGACCAGAGTCTAGGAGACATGTGGAGGCACTTGATGCAATTATAAGGGCCATTCCACATGTTGCAAGTGGACATGTTCAGGGGATAAATGAACTTGTTATGCTAATTTTAGTTGTTTTCCTATCAGAATGTTTAGAAGGGAGTAAGGATAATTGGTCAATGTCTGATTTATCTTCAAATATAATCTCTATTATAGAGGATTGCTGCTATTGGTGCCTAGGAAACACGGACACGAATTTTTTTTGAGAAATGGTGTGTCGGACACGTGTCCGACACGGACACGCTCCGACACGCGGTCAATATTTTGGGACACGTGGTCAACACTCCGACACGTTTTTCCGACACAATTAACTTTTTCCGACACGTGGTCAACGCTCGGACACTTTTTTTTTTTTTTTAGTCTTAATTTCTTTTATTAACTAAAAATAATAATAATTTATAAATTAATTTTTTTCTGTTAAGAAATTTGACATGAAAAATTAACAAGGTAGGAATTTTTTTTTTTTATATTTATGTTATAAAATTTGAATATTTGATTGGTTATATGACTTATTATGGACTGTTATATGTATTAAATATAAATTATATTATATATATTAAAAATATTATTTAATATCAACACGTGTCCCAACGTGTCGAAATATGTCATTTTTTAGAATTAACGTGTCGTCGTGGTGTTGTGTCCCGTGTCCGTGCATCATAGACTGATGCTCGTCAAAGCTGCTTGATACTGATAGTATGGAAGACCATTACACGTTTGTTCAACTTGGAATTCAGAGGTCTGCTTTTAACTTGCAGGAATTAGTTAGGTAGATCGATGAGTCTGTTTTTCGAAAAATAGAGTAGATACCCCGGTTTGTTTTCCTTCGTTAACCTGTCTACTAATCTGTCATATACACTCCCATTTCATCACAATCCCTTGGGACACATGTCTAACTAAGGAGATGCATTTCCTGTTTTCAACCTTGAGGACAGAGTTGTTTTCCCATAGGGAGCTATTGTTGCGGACAACAATATAAGGGAACCAAGCACTAGAAAAGTTATATAAGAAGGAAAAAGCTTAGGCAATTAGTTGAAAGCTCTAGTTAGGAACTTGGATTAGTTAGTTAGTTAGTAGGAGCCAAATCGCAATAGTCCAATTGCATGTATATAAGGGGATAGACCACTTTATTAGGAGTAGTTTTTGACAATTTTGAGTTAGCTGAAAATCTCTCAGAGGAAGGGGTGTGCCTCTTGTGAAGAGCTTGTCTCTTGTACTTTTGTTTTTCTATCAATAAAGTCTCTACTATTCTCTTTTTTAATATCAATCTGGAAAAATACTCTCTTTTCATATCTGTCAAACCAAAGCCGTAACAGTTTTTGATTGGCCATGAGTTAGGGTTTGGGAAGTTAAAAAACTGATTTGAAAAGTGGAACAATATTTTGTGAAGAACCCAATATGGAATTGTGTGGAAATCAAGCTTGGATGAAGATGCATAAAGTTTTGATTATAATGATTGTGATGAAGTCAGGGAAAGAAAAGTGTAAAACAAAGTTGAATTTTCTTCATTATTTGATTCTGATTGTTCATGAGATGATGGAAGGGAAAGTTTTGAATTTTGAATCAGGAAAGATAATTCTTAAGTGAGAAATGAAATGTATTGATCCTAATTTTGGTATATTTGAATATCTTGAAGTTAGGCTGTTTGCTTGACCAAAGTTAAATGAAATATTGGGTGGTGAAATTCATATTTATTATCTAATTAATCATTTATACATCGTTGCTTTGGTTGATTCTTTCCTGTGGACGAGTTTAAAGAAATGATAGATGTATAAAAATTGATCTCTTTACAAGTTTGAGGTAGTGTGTTAAGTAAATATAAAACTTCTTCCTGTGCCTATCCCTCCCTTTCCCTATATGTAGAGGTGGCAATTCATGTCACTGGGCTATGTCGAGTAGAGTTTTGACACAAACTCGACAAGACTAAAGATTCGTGTCAAGACCATCGACATGAACACGGCCCACTCATTTTGAAGGTTGGTACGACACAACACGAATAGCCTACCAACTTCAAATTATCTCACTTATTATGTGGGTTGATATAAAACGAAATGACACAAATAATTTCTATAATGGATGTTGCTTTCATCAATGTTGTGTTAACATGACATGACACGAATGATGAAACCAGCTTTTCACACAAGATTATAAGGAAAAAGAAATCTGTATTGAAATATTTCTACCAACTGAGACACTTTGGCTCATGCAAAGGCTACAGCTGCAGATTTACAACTAACAATGGCTTTAATTTGCCTTGGAGGAAAAACAGAAACAACACCCAAGGGACTCTCTGAGTACCCTTTCCCACTCACTATGCCATTACTCAAAACTACCCTTACACTTGCATTCCCCTTCTTTATAACCAATTCCCTTTCCACCTCATTCTCTCTCTTCTAACTAACTTCCCTTCCCTCACCACTATTTCCCTCTTTCTGTTACTCCCTTGGTTATGCCACGTGACCTTCTTCACTCCCTTTCTCCCTTGCCTTCTCTTTTCTTGCTCTCCTTTCCTTTGGGCTTGCATTTGGGCTTTCTTCATATTCTTCATTTGGGCCTTTTTCTTCATGCTCCTTACTTCCTTCTGCTTCACGCTCCAGCCTATTTCTTCTCCTTCTATTATAAACCTTCAATGGCTTCCCATCAACGAATAACCTAAAAGAAGATTAATGCGGGTCAATGTCGTGTTTGCAAATTAACATGCAAGATATCATGAATTTTTTAATGTCATTTTTCGCTAACACGAAAACTACCCAATTATGCATGTGGGTCAAGCCAAACACGAAAATCTTGTGTTGTGTTCATGTTTTGTCAGTGGGTCATGTAGTGAATTGCAGTTGTACCTGTATGCCTCTTGGGCACACATTCTCTTTAATGTATTGAGTAAACAGACTCCCGTTGATAGTACCATACTTGTCTGTTCATATTCTCTGGTGTCTATTGATTTAATTCATTAACACCTTTGGTTACTACTGCCATAATTGCTGTAACATGAAGCTTTACATTCTTGATTCATGGCTATTATGTGATTCATGACCATATGCACATTGTTATTGAACTCATGTTTTACTCTCAAGTTCTTGAAAGTTTACAATGCAAGATGCAAAAATGAGTGAAATAGCATATAAAGCCACTTTGTGTTAGAATCATAGGGAATGGATTGTCCTATGTAAGATTTTCACGTGACAAATTAATGTTAAAATTGTGTCTATTCTCTCTTTTATAGACATTAAATAGATGGGGCCTATCAAAATTTGTGAATGTCTATAATGAGAGAGATAAACAAATTTTTCACATGACCTTGTCATGTGAAAATCTCGTATGAGAGGACCCATTCCCTAAGCTCACGAGCTCAAGTAAAATTTGACAGAATCACTGGACTCTTACGATGCTGGATTTAACCTGGTTTTGGTGTCAAAATGTAAAATTTTTGTTGATTTTGTTGGGAACTTGGGTTGAATTGCCTATTTTTTACTCTATATATTGGGTTCATGAAGCTTTTTTTATTTTTTATTAGAGTTTATGAAGCTAATTTGATGTTTTCACTATTATTTTTGTTCTGTTTTGTTAAACTACTAAATGATGTGATTGCTAGGCTAAGAATATTATAACAATTGGGCTAAGTATGGGCTAATGTTTTTACTTTATTGGGCTAAGTATGGGCTAATGTTTTTACTTTATTGATGCGTGATGGGTATGAGAAAAGGGGAAAATACACTCTGTAAAAATAAATGGGATAGATAAGAGTCCACCACAATTGAGATTAAAGGCTAAGCCACCCTCCCAACTGATAAAGAACCCACTTGCCTCACCACTAACCCAAGGTTAGATAAAGATAACAAGATTCAAGACAAGTTTAAGCACTTGCAACACACTTTTTCATTTATCAAATCTGTCTTCTGCATTACAAAATATCCTATATTTATAGAATAACTAAAAGCATGAGAATACAAAGGGACAAATAACTCCCAAGAGTTGTGTTGCTTAGGAAATAGAAATAACACTAACTAAACCCAACTCCCAAGAGCAGTGTTGTTAAAACGTAGTGTCGAAACGTAAAAACGGAGTGTCTACGTTTTTATGACCAAAATCGAGTCAAAACAGTAGTTGAAACGGATTTTAAGTCGAAACGGTTCAAACGTAGTGTTGAAACGTAGAAACGGTTCAAACGTAGTGTCGAAACGTAATATGATTTTTTTTTGCATAGTTCAAATATATATAAGACGTAATAATAAAAAAATATATATGTTTTTAGAAATTAGAAAAATAATTCTTATAAAATAAACATGTTTGTGGGTTTTGGTTTTATATATGTTGGATATATATTTTATTTTTAATACGTTAGTAAATTCTTACGTTTCGTTTACGTTTTGCGATTTCACGTTTTTGCTCATCCCTACCGTTTTTACATAGACTCTACGTTTTAACAACATTGCCCAAGAGTCATGCTCCCAAGAGTTATGTTGCTTAGGAAACAAAAATAACAATAATTAAACCCAACTTCCAAGATTATGCTCCCAAGAGTTATTGACAACTAAAAATTCTCTTTATTGCACTTTAAGTGTTAAAACTCTTGATTTTCCTTCTGTATCATCCTCCCCTTCCTGATTGGGATTTGTCCTCAAATCCTCATGGTCTTCGTTACTCTTGGAATAGACAAAGATATCATCAAAACACACCACAACAAAATTCTCAATGAAAGGACGAAGAATTTCATTCACAAGTCTCATAAAGGTGCTTGAAGCATTAGAAAGCCCAAAGGGCATGACTCTCCATTCATATAACCCTCCTTTAGTCTTAAATTCAGTCTTCCAGTCTCATCTCCTTCCTTCATTCTAATTTGGTGATATCCACCGCGAAAATCAATCTTAGAGAAAACATTAGAACCATATAATTCATCAAGCATATCATCAAGGCAAGGGATTGGATACCTATACTTGATGGTGATGTTGTTTATGGCCTTACTATTAACACACATACGCATAGTACCATCCTTTTTAGGAACATGTAAAGCTGGAACAGAACAAGGACTCATACTTTCTCTTTGGCTTTTCTCTTTAGGTTCTTTTGTAGCATGGAGGACTCTTTGTAACATAAGCAGATGCTCCCTTTGATCTGCTCCTAAGATAATTTTTTCATCTGGGATTTCATCATGTTCAGCATCCCAAACTGGACCTTGTTCATATTCATGCTCAATTTCTTCAAGTGTCATAACCCGCCTATTAGGACAATCAGCTTCAAAATGGCCATAGCCTTGGCATCTAAAACATTTCTTTTCATCCAACTTCTTTTTAAATTCTTTCGGAGCTTCCTCGACCTTCTCCTTAATAATTTGTGATGAAGAGGAGTCACCCTTGGAAGAGGAATTCTTAAAGAAACTTGATGGCTTGTTGGTTGCCTTGTTTGATTTTGAATGTTTCTCCACTTTAATGGCTAACTTGCACACATCTTCAAAGGTCCAAAAAGGTTGTAGTTCCACCTTCTCAGCAATATCGGTATTTAACCCGCCAATAAAACGAGCAATTTTTTGTTCCTGAACTTCTTGAAGGCCACTAGTCATAAGGAGTTGCTCATACTCCCTAATATACTTTTCAACGCTCAGATCTTCTTGTTTGAGAGAAGCAATTTTGAGATAAAAGTCTTGTTTGTAACTGGCAGGAAGAAATCTTTTATCCATCAGCCTCTTCAGTTTAGCCCAAGATTTGAGCCTTCTCTTGCCTTCTCGGTTCCTCTCCATCTTCAAGTTCTCAAACCATATTGATGCATACTTTTTGAGTTTGATGCTTGCAATTTTGAAGCACTTCTCATCATCAAAGTCCTTAGCTTCAAAAATTAGCTCAATAAAACGAACTCATTCCAAATAAATATCGGGATTCAAGCTGCCATCAAATTCTGGGGGTTCGATCTTCACATCTCTAAAGCCATCTTGGAATTTTCTCCTTCTTCTATCATGAGGTGTTGACTCATTTGAAGAAGCACTTGATTCACTAGCAGAAGAATCATGATTGGAGGGGCTATGAGTGCTTCTGGAATGTCTCCTACGTCCATGATGATTTCCTTGGACATAATTAGCAAGAGTTTGGCGTATTTCTTCAATCTGATTTTCAAGATTTGCAAGTTGTTGGTCACGCCTTATATTCTGATTTTGCTCACGAGTTCTGTACCTTGGACCTTCGTCTTCCATGTGAACCGGTGCTCTGATACCAAGTTGATGCGTGATGGGTATGAGAAAAGGGGAAAATACACTCTGTAAAAATAAACGGGATAGATAAGAGTCCACCACAATTGAGATTAAAGGCTAAGCCACCCTCCCAACTGATAAAGAACCCACTTGCCTCACCACTAACCCAAGGTTAGATAAAGATAACAAGATTCAAGACAAGTTTAAGCACTTGCAACACACTTTTTCATTTATCAAATCTGTCTTCTGCATTACAAAATATCCAATATTTATAGAATAACTAAAAGCATGAGAATACAAAGAGACAAATAACTCCCAAGAGTTGTGTTGCTTAGGAAATAGAAATAACACTAACTAAACCCAACTCCCAAGAGTCATGCTCCCAAGAGTTATGTTGCTTAGGAAACAGAAATAACAATAATTAAACCCAACTTCCAAGATTATGCTCCCAAGAGTTATTGACAACTAAAAATTCTCTTTATTGCACTTTAAGTGCTAAAACTCTTGATTTTCCTTCTGTATCATTTATTACTTTCCTTAGCTTTGTTATGGAGGTGGAATGTTAAATACTAGTTATAGGTACGCTAATAAATTATGTTTGCGTACTAGGATATGTTCTATAAATAATGATATTAGTTTCAGTCAGAGCTTTTAATTTAGTTTATTAGGGCTGAAGCTTTTAAGGGAGTTCTAGCTTTTGTGCACGGATAGCTTAAGCTGTTAAGTTTTTGGGGCTTGTTTTCTGGCGGATGGTTCTCCTGTCCTAAGTTTCTTTATTATAAAGTGATTCCCTTAATTACCTTTTATTTTTTATAGGAGGTCACATTAAGCAAGATCTAGTTTGATTAATTAATTTCTGATATTGGCTTCTTAATGTTAGGTGAGAGCAACTGTTGCCATGCTGCAAAATGCTGTTCGTATATTTAGTCAGTTGTCTGCTGCTTCCAACCTACATATTCATGGATTTGATGAGAAGAAAATTGACACTCATGTTGGATACTGCAACCACTTACTTTCTGCTGCGAAAGTTCATCTTGAAGCAGCTGAGCGTGAGGAGTTGCAAGTACGACAAAGACAAGAACTTGCTCGTCAGGTTGCGTTGGCTGAGGAAGCCCGACGAAAAGCTGAAGAGCAAAGGAAATTTCAGGTGCACTGTTTTTTAGTGCCCTGTATCTACTACATGCTTGTTGGTTGAGATGTAAATGTTTTCTCTTTGTAAATTGCTTTCTTTTTATTTTATTTTGAAATAGATGGAAAGGAGAAAGCAGGAGGATGAGCTAAAGCGAGTGCAGCAACAGGAGGAGCGTTTTAAGCGTGTTAAGGTAAGGATTCCAGTGTTCTTGTAAGAGAAGAAAGCTACTTAGAGCTGATATACGCCAAAGGCATTGCCTTGGTGTTTGGTCGACATCCAACCAAGAAGGCTTATTTTTTTAGAAATTTTCAGTTTTATTTTTGTTTAATGAAAAATATCTTATTTTTCAAAATGAATTTCTCTGTTTTGAAAGAAGTCTGGTTTGGAAGTTGGTTAATTGCTAGTTAGAAGAATAGAGGAAAGAAGTAAAAGAGACTGACTAATAGTTCCTGTGGTAACTAAATCTGCCGACTGTTGTATTGTCTTTTTTATTTTGAAGGTTCATTTCAGGCCTGAGTTCTGTTCTGCGGCCTTATTGTAACATTACATTTATATATTATTAGTGCCATGCTTGTATATGTATCTCTCCTTCCAAGTGGAATGGGATGTGCATATTATAGGTTGTCCTTTGTGAATGTAGTTCAGGACTTAAATAGCAGTAGAGGTGGTAGCTGAGATGGATAATTGATTGTCCTTTTGTTTTTATCCAAAAAATAAAATAGAATAAAATAATGCACTTTGAAAATTAACTTCTATTTTCATTTTTAGGAGCAATGGAAAAGCAGCACTCATTCAAAACGGAGGGAAAGGTCGGATGATGAAGAGGGTGGGACTGGCGAGAAGAGGAGAAGAAAAGGTGGAAAGAGAAGAAAGAAGGATAAGCACTCAAAATCACGGTATGATGCAGAAGAAGTCGAAGCTGATATGATGGATGAAGATGCTGACATTAACAACAGAGAGGAGCCTCAAACTCTGATGAATGATGAAGCTGAGGAAAATGCTCAGGGTCTTCTTGCAGCAGCTGGACTTGAAGATTCTGATGGGGATGACGATACGGTAATTCATTGTTTAATTGGAATTATGACTTTTGACACTTTTTTGGTTATCCACACACTATCCTCTGGTTGGAATATACTTTTGCCATCTGACCTACGTAGCATGACACTTCAAAAAACGTGAAATGTTGTGTCTGATACTTTCCGACACTCTGACATGCTCCAACATTTATAATATTTGAAATTTCATTACATATCATGAAAAAATTGATTGATTTTTTGCCAAACTGATATAATAAAAATTAAAAATGGATATCAAATAAATCTCACTAGAAATTATACGAGATTTTCAATTTGAAAATATAATAGTAAATATTAACTTCTTATGTTTCTTTGCATAATTGATGGGTATTAGAAGTTTAGTTTCATTTTTTTGTTAAATTATTGAATATTAAATATAATATAAAAATATTATTTAATATCAAAATATGTGCTGTCATGACGAAATTTAACATTTTTTAAAATTAATGTGTCGGAATGTCGCGTGGCGGTGTCGGTAAAGCATAGCATCTGACAATGGACTAATTGTTTGGATGTGTGATAAGGGTCTATGTAGTGCATCATCAAGTGAGTTGGTAGTTGGTCGAACCAATTTATTCATAGCATAGCAGGACTCATTTCATCGTGTCACCTAGGATGCTAGTAACTCGCCATTGTATTGCCGTTTTTAAGTTTTGAACATATATAGACTTGTTATCATCTATCCGTCACAAGTTTTTATTTCCATCGTTCCCCTTGGTTCTTCCAATAATTCAATTTGCTCTTTATTCGGCAACCACTGAAACTCGAATTTTATTGGTCATCTTTTGGCTGGATGAAATAATTTATTGCTTGTACTTCTTGTTCAAGGCTGCACCTTCCTCAACCATAGGCCGGCGGAGGCAAGCTTTGTCAGAATCTGATGATGATGAACCATTACTGAGGCAATCAAGTCCTATAAAAGAAAATTCTGCTGATATGCTGGAGAGTGATGGAGAAATCAGGGATGGGGATAAAACAAATGGAGGCGATGCCAGTGATGACGAGAAACAATATTGAATTATGTAACCCCCCAGGTTAGACAAGTATTTCGGTCAAATGATTTCTTCCAGGAATAACGTTGTCGACACATTGTTGATTCTTCTCAGCTGCTAATATGATATGTATATAAGTTTTTTTTTTTTTTTTTTTTTTTTTATCAGATGTAAAGCAACATTAGTTACCCATTCATATTTACTAATCTAATTCATAAGTTGAGAACTAATGACCTTGATCAAATGAATTTCCATAAATTACGCCAGGGAATTTTAACTAAATTTTGTGCCTCTTTAGGCTTCAGCTCAGTTATAAATATCATTGAGTATCACAAAAAATTAAATAAAAAGAATAACCCGTGAAATGAGACATCCAACATTAATAATCTCAGCCTGTTATTCCCAGTGGACGTGCTTTTGCAGCTACCAGGCTCAAGAAATATTGCACTGATTTTGGACTTTTTGGAGGATAATATAGTTAAATTAGTGTGGATGTTATTAAAACTGGATCATTCAATAGACTGGTTAGACTTTTGGTTCAACTGTAGATGACTTCACAAGAATAATTTACTTTTGGTTTAAGATATATGAATACATTTCTGAAATGGGATAATACTTTTTTAAGTATATATATAATTTGGTTCAATCGGATTTTTATTGGTTTGATTAATTAAAAAGTGGTTTTATTTTCGTTAGGTTGAGATTAAAATCATAACTGTTTTGGTGTTTGGTTCACAATTAGGAAAAGGTTCAGTATTTATTACGAATTTGGATCATCTCATCTGAAAAAGTGATCCTGAGGTTATGTTATTTGATCATAACCACTCATTGAAAAATCATATATTTTTTTCTCTCTTATCTCATTTTTTCAAATGAGAGGATTCAAATCTCAAATGATTTGCATTTCTTTCTTTTCTTTTTTTTGAATAAATCATAATTATCTTCCACGAGAGGCAATCTTGTTCGAGGCGTGTCGATGATTAAGACTTTAAATTTCTCTTAAAAATAGTACTGATGAGGATTGAACACATGTTCTCATTTTCTTTATCTTTTTGGTAAAGGAGTACATGTTACTGAAAATTTACTCGACAGTTAGTTAATCATACCACATGATCTGATCTTATTTTAAGATGGATGGCTGGTTCATTACAGAAGTACTCTTTTGCTATGCTGGAGTTTTGACCTTTGACAGGGAATGTTGTAACGATGCTGGAGTTATATTGTTTAAACTAGATTAGAAAATAAACTAACAATAGGTTGAATTGTCTTGAAGAATTTAAATCATGTAGATACCTTTTTCAAATCAATTTTGGACAAATCAACCTTTTGTTTTGACACTTCTTTAAGGATGCATGCTTTTGAAATATATGAGTAATAAATGACCTTGAGCTCATGCAATGCTTAGTATCTATACATCTTTACACATTTTTCCTAAGTCCTAAATAGACCTACCATTTGAGATTTTGGACATGGATTGATGCTTGAGACTTGGTGCTTGCATTTCTTTCACATTTGCTTGAGTTTCTTTTTGGATGTTGCTTCGTTCTTGATCATTTCTCTTTGTTATCATCAAAACTATGTTGACGTGGAATTATCAAGTGTATGTTGTATCCACATCATCACTTTGATTCATCAATCTTCCCCTTTTTGATGATTACAAACTTTAAATTGAGAAAGAGAGTTAGTGTTGCATAAATTCATTCAATTGAAATATAGTACTCCCCCTTAGTTCATGACATAGGCTATTTCAATTATTAATTTTCAATATCTCCCCCTATTTACCTTGCAACTTGACTAATTGAATATTTCGTAATTTAGTATATCTTTCTCCCCCTTTTGGCAATATCAAAAAGAAGCAATCCAATATTGAAACGAGTATGCAAGTAATAAGATAGTGCAATCCAATCTCAAAGAAAATACGATGCATATCATTAAGCAAAAAGCGGTACATACATCAAGTAGTTACGCGTAGTACTCAAACATAATAGCGATCAAAAGGAGTACAAGCGTCCAAAAAAAATCATAGTCTAGCTAGGAAACAAAATAACACTAAGCAATCCTAGACTAAGAGTTTTCCTCGGAGCCAGAAGATGAAGGAATGTGCTCATCACTGGAAGTGTCCTCATCTGAAGCAGTGGCCTCATCTTCCTCTTCTCCCCCATCACGAGAGCCACCAGCATCACTGGTAGAAGAATGAAGGCAAAGTGAGGTCTTGATGCGAGAGAGACGAGCGGAGACATTATCACGGAAAGCAATATGAGCAGCTTCTTGCTGCTGAAGGTAAAGCATAAGGTCGTGAGAAGTGTAGCCACGAGAAGAGAGTGGAAGAGGGAGCGGAGGAAGTGCAGCCGCAGCAGCAGAGGAATCTGCTGGCCTATCAGCAGTCTGCGGAGTCTGTAAATCCTCATCCACAGCATCAACTGGAGCATGACCATACGAGGCCTCGTCATCCCATTACCATTGACCATTGAATCGGATGATGTTCATCTTTATCAGTAACTTCTCTCCAAAGAAGGTGTGACTGGGCATAAGCTTCCTCTTTACTTCTCCATCCATGGGCACACCCTTAAGCTCCATTACACGCTGAATGAGCATAGGGTATGGCAGATAAGAAGTGGAACCATATGAAGCATCTCGCATCTGTCAGCAGAAAGTGTGGCGCCAGTCAATGGGGAGTTGATTGCGAATGGCCCACATAGTGAAGAAATCATTCTCCTGAACAATGACATGATTTGAATGCCTAGGGAGAATGATGTGAGATATCACATACAGCAGGATGCGAGCGGAGATACTCAGCTTCTTGGCTGAGAGTCGGACCAAGTTGGTCCGTGCAGTCCTAGGACGGAGGATGGAGGTCACAAAAGTCGCACGGTCGTAGGACTGAAAGTCTGAGAAATGAATCCCGTCAAAAGTGAGCGGGTCATCAGCAGTCACTACATCATCAGCCTGAAAAGTGTAACCAATAAGCTCTTCCCAATCATCAGTGGTGACATCAATGTTGATCCCTTTTACGCGAGATCGTAAGATGCCATGAGAGTACTCGAGGTTCTTGTAGAATGCTCTAACAAGTACCACAGAGTATGAACACCGAAAGGCAGCAAACTGAAGTAAGTTGATAGCGTCAAGGATCTGGCATATATCAAACCCCTGAGCGGCCAAAAACTCAGTGTCCAAGTATTTCGGCTCCAAAATAGGACGCGTGGAAAACCGCTCGACGAACGTGCGTATTTCAACGGCATTTCCATAAAAAAGGCGACCGAAGCCGGAGCGGTCAGCAGTGGTAGCAACATGGGGAGCGGCAGCGGTATGGGAAGAGGCAGCGGTGTCAGCCTTCCTCTTGGAGCGGCGCTCACGTGCACCATCATCAGCCATGGATGAAGCTGAAACGCAGGATTCCGAGATGGACCACGAGTAGGACGAGACTGACTGCAGCGGTCACGGTGGCAGTCACGATGAGGAGAGAGAGAGAGACGGCACAGTGGCAGCGCGGTGGCCTTCGATGGAGGAGGTGACGGTGGGAGAGAAAGGCACGAAGTGTTTTTTTTAAAAAAAAAAAAAAATGAAAAGACACCTATTATAAAAGCTTCCAGAGCGACAAATATCTGGATATTTGTGTCACAATATCCGGATATCCAGTATCCGGATACGGATATTGGGATAAGGTATCCGGATATCATATCCGGACATTTCCAGACAGATACGAAAAACTTCAGAAAAGGCCCTTTTAAATCAGTTACACATGTCATATGGCATACTTTTCATAGCAAGAAGTCAAGAAAAATGGATAACAACTATATTCGGCTATGAGTTAAGAAAAAAATCAATGCAACAAAAATCAAGGTATGTTTTGCAAGCTAAGTAACTATTTATGCATGATTATAAATATGATGGATCAAGTAAGCCAATTTCTCTTCTCAAATTGTAAAACACTTCTTTTGTGAGAGGTTTGGTAAAAATGTCGGCCAATTATTTTGAGGATTCCACAAATTCCAAAATACAATCATCGTTTTGCACATGATCTCGTATAAAATGATGCATAATATCAATATGTATAGTCCTTGAGTGCATTATGGGATTCTTGGTGAGATTGATGGCACTAGTGTTATCACATCTAATGGGGATGTGATCAAGTTCAACCCCAAATTCCTTTAGCTGTTGTTTCATCCATACGATTTGTGCACAACAACTACCGGCCGCCACGTATTCTGCTTCGGTCGTGGACAATGCTGCACTATTTTGTTTCTTGCTATGTCAAGAAACTAGTGAGCAACCAAGAAAGTGGCAAGTGCCACTAGTGCTTTTCCTATCCAATTTGCAACCCGCAAAGTCGAAATCGGAATACCCAACTAGTTCACATGATGCACCTTTAGGGTACCACAAACCCATTTGTGAAGTGCCTACGAGATATCTCATGATTCTTTTTACGGCACTTAAGTGTGATTCTTTAGGATTAGCTTGAAATCTAGCACATATGCACACAATAAACATAATATCGGGCCTACTTACAGTTAAATAAAGAAGTGAGCCGATCATACCTCGATATTTAGTAATTTCTATGGATTTACCTCCTTCATCTTTGTCTAAAGAACAAGATGTACTCATTGGAGTACCAATGGCCTTGGAGTTGTCCATTTCAAATTTTTTGAGTAACTCCTTGCAATATTTAGCTTGATTAATGAATATCCCATCATTTTGTTGCTTTATTTGAAGACCGAGAAAGAAGTTGAGTTCTCCCATCATAGACATCTCAAATTCGCTTTGCATGAGATTAGCAAACTCTTCACAAAGATTAACGTTAGTAGCACCAAAGATAATATCATCAACATAAATTTGTGCAAATAATAGATGATCATCTTTCTTCTTTATAAAGAGAGTTGTGTCCACTTTTCCTCTTGAAAAACCTTTTTCTAAAAGAAATTTGCTTAATCTTTCATACATGCTCTTGGAGCTTGCTTTAAACTATATGAAGGCCTTTTTAAGTTTAAAGACATGGTTTGGTAAATCATGATCTTCAAAACCGGGAGGTTGATCAACATATACTTCTTCTTGAATATATCCATTTAAAAAGACACTTTTAACATCCATTTGAAAGAGTTTAAAATCCATTATGCATGCAAATGCAAGTAGCAATCTAATAGCCTCTAATCTAGCAACGGGAGCATAAGTCTCATCATAATCAATACCT
>JAVKPL010010196.1:0-41530 GCA_032173675.1 Gastrolobium villosum | reverse complement strand
TCCACCAATCGGCTGCATCATTTTGCAGCATATAAGAAGCATACAATAATTTCTGATGATCATCACACTCCATGACAGTAAAAATACGCCCCAGTTCTTCCAACCACTGAATGGCGGCAATGGGATCAATGCCTCCTTTATAATTTGGTGGTGCGTGTTTTCCGGAAGGCATTAAGCATTCTTTCTCTTGTTCTCTGTTATTCACTGGTTGTGCCACACCACCCCTGTGACTAGACTCTTCATTGTTTCCTTCCCCCTCCACGACAATGGGATTATGGGGAGGAGGAATAGGCTGTGGCTGTGGTTGTGGCTATGGCTGTGGCTGCTGCTGTGGACCTTGTCCACCCGCCCTCACCTCCGCGAGGAGTAACCTCATCATTTCAATATTCGTCGCACGGCTTGCTTCCATCATCTGTTGATTGGCCAACCTATTAGCCTCTATCAGATCTTGATTTGCTTTCATCATTACTTCCAGATCTCGCTGCCTAGCTGCAGCCATATTTTGCTGCATTTCAGTTAAGGCCCTTATAATTGGATCTGGTTGCGAAGTACCACCCCGCTAATTTACTCGGGGCCTGGCCAGATCTGCCAAAATTGGATCTATCGGGTCACTCGGAGGATCCGGAGTCCTTCTCGGACGAACCATAATTCTGCATATTTCACACAAAGGAATGAGTTAGCTACGCTCACACTCAGTGATCAGACATGCATATCATAAGACTCCAAGAAAAGACTCAAGAACATAATGACCCGAACAGTTTATGCAATATTTCACAGGCTCTCCTAGAGAAACTGCTCTGATACCATAAATGTAACATCCCCGTCTCGAGCCGGTTCAATTAACATACATATGATAAAAACAGAAACAGCGGAAAACTTAACTTACGAAAATACGAGCTAACTTTTTCTTTTTCTCTTTTAATGTTCATAAGGCGTTAACGAAAATCGGGCAGAGTAACCTCTGTAAATCGGACAACCGGGGATTTCCAATCCCACTCATAAGAGTTCCTGATAGACAATTTATACAGTATGCATATCCAGAAGTACCAGTCATGCAATCCAAGACATAATTATAACCGAGTTCTACATAATCATATCCACATGCCTGAATACAAAGATGTACATGCATCAAACTGAAGAACATGTACAAGACATATACAAGCCATATACAAAATAAAGGATCGAACATCCAGATCCTCAAAATGGCAGAAATGTAATTATATAGATACACTCCAAAAAAATAGTAGCCTACTGCTACCCAAAAATCCAGAACGACAACAGTCTCAGCTACGTGTCGCGTCCCTGCCTAAGGAAGGCTCACCGGAAGTCTGTACACCTGAAAATATTGCCCCAAAGAGGGGTGAGATTACAAATCCCAGTAAGCTCCAGGTTTATAGAGAATTCTCCATACCCCTGGCTCACTCCTGCATGAAAGTCAGATACAGAGTATACAGATACAACATATAGCAGATATCATAACTGAGCAGAACATATAATCATATCATAACAGAGACGTGCGCCGTCATTTCCAAGGGATAGCCCCAAATGGAAATAAAGTAACTCAGAGGTGTACACTGTCAATCTCAGGCAAAACCCAAGAAGACATCCGTGTACCAAAAGTCAATACAGAAATCATATCAGAATCAGTCTTATCATATCACATCATATCATCAAATATCTCTATATGAATGCACCTATACGGAGTGTCTACACAGTCATATAGTCCAACCATAGTCTACTAACCATGGTGGAGCACTCAAGTAGGAAAAGACTCCTTAAACATAGAGCTTACCTCTTGAAGCTTTATCGATCTGCTTACTTGTGACACAAGTTACTTATTTTCTTCAAGAGATTCCGATCCTTTTTAGTCTCTAGGTACACCTAGAGCAAGAATCCACAAATACAAATCAATAAAATGCTATCATGCCTAGATTTTCCATAAGGCATACATTTTATCGCTTATTTTCGTTTCTTTACGTTTTTGCCAATACCATGCCAATATGCAAGTCATGCCCATAATTCTATAAATCCTTTTATTAGACATTTATTACAATTTTTCTATTGCTCTCTAGCCCCAAGGACCTTAATTGGCCGAAGCCAAACTAAGAAGGCTAGGACTTTCATTGGGTTTATTTAACCAAAACCAATAGTTCCTAGAACCTCATTTGTTCCCTAAGTTCTATCTAGCAATTTAAAACACATCCTTTGGCCCATTCTTTCTTTCCAAACTAACTCACTTCATCAACTAGACAATTTCATGCATTGGAGCCTCCACATTTTATCAAAATAAACATAACTTAATTTATCCTTAAACCATCCTAAATCATGCTAAGGTCCGAATTCATAAAGGATCTCCAAGGGTTCATTTCTTTTTATTTATTCATTTGCTTCACTTAATTTTTGTAACTTTTACATACATAACAACTTCACAATCCATATCATTTAATTTTTTTTTTGCACAATGAATCCTCCATAATCCTATATGGCCGAACCATAAAGGGAGAAGGATAGGATTTTTCTCCAATTTGTTACATACATAATCATGCTTATTTTTCATTCCTATATCCCAAAACATCCACAATACATCATCAATTTAACTTTTAAACTAATTATTTCCCACCCAAAACATGCTCATAAATTTCATGACTTAAATCATCAAAATAAAACCATGGAAATAGAGATTCCTTACCTCTAAACACTTGTACAAAGCCTACAGACCCATCTCCAAGCAAAGCTCCTTCAAAAATGCATTTTTTCTTCCTTGATGAATAGTGTCACGAAAATGGGGGGAGGAAGAACTCCTCACACACTCAACTATAGCTCAAATTGTTCGGTGGAATGGATTCATTGGGTGGTTTCTAATCGATTTCATGTGGTGGGTCTTTGAATTTGGAGGATGATGATGTAGAAATCAAAGAAAGAAAAACCAAACCCTAAACCCCCATGTGAGAGCAGCCCCTGGACGAAGAGAAGAAGAAGGAAAACGTGCAGGGAAGAGGATTTTAAAGGAGTTAAGGTTTTTCTAAAGTTAACTTATTTTAACTGGGTAAAGATTTATCTATCTACACACCTCAATTCATTACCAAACTTTACCTAATGGACTATAATATTTTTATGCTAATATTTATAATTTTACTTTTTACTTTCGGGTAACTTTATTTACCCGCATTTTTACTCTTTAACTGTCATTTTAACTCATTTTTCACCAAAGGTGACTTTATTTCTTTTACTTCTAAATATTCTTCGATATTAAATCCACAATTACTAGTAAGGGCTATTATAAATTGGTTCTTTAACATAGTATCAAAGCCTCGGCGTACCGGGTTCGATCCTCACCGCCCCCATTTTTTTTTCTAGTGGAATTTCTTTCTTCGCATAGATAGATGGGCCTGTGCATTGTCCACCCTTCAAGCCCATTGGGCTCTCGTGTGATGGGGCGTGTTGAGATATATAAAATCATTAATGTAACCTCACCCAACAACTTAAGCTTTTGGGGATTCATTTTAACCAAGAGTTTATGCCGTTAGGTGAAGGTTTCATTAATGATTTTATATTTTATTACTCTAAAAGGTCTCCTTACATAAGAGTCCATTACAACTAACGGTTTAAGTTTTTAAGTTGTAATAAGTTTAGGGTGTGCTTCAAATTGAATCTAACTTTACTCAAAAAAACAAAATAAACATCATAAATGCTCTAACTTTTTTTCTACATATTTCAATTTTGACTGCCAGGGAACTAGTCTTTCAACTGGCTTGCCATCTGAGAAGTTCTATTCTTTGATCAGTTCTGTAGATGCTAAAGTTGCTAATACAACAATTGAAGATGCGTAAGTTCAAATATTCCAATAGAGTCATTTCAATGTGTCTAGTTTTTGTATATATAATTATTGTTTCTTGGTATATTATTTTGTCATGATTTCTTGCAGTCAAATCTGTAAGAATGGAACTCTTGATCCTAAGAAGGCAAAGGGAAAAATCTTGGTTTGCCTTCTAAGGGAGACTCTTGGATTATTTTATGCGGAGGAACAAGCTCTTTCTACAGGGGCAGTAGGACTAATTTTGGCAAATAATAAGAAACGTGGTAATGACATTATAGCATATGCTCATTTGTTGCCTACTTCACACATCAATTACACAGATGGTGAATATGTTTATTCCTACATCAAAGGCACCAAGTAATTTTTTATCTTTCTCTTACACCAATCCTTTTGGATTCAGAAATGCCAAAAACTGTTTCTAGTTTCTAGAAAATAATTAATCAATCTATATATATCTATGCATATATTGCAGGACCCCCATGGCTTACATGACCAAAGCAAAAACTCAACTAGGAATAAAACCAGCTCCAATAATAGCTTCATTTTCATCTAGGGGACCTAACACCATACAGGCAAATATCCTCAAGGTTGTTTCATTATTTTCACCACCAACTTTGCCATTAGTTCCTTGAAATGCTTCTTAAGATGACTTTCCAATTTCAACTTTTGTTTTCATTTTCAGCCTGATATCACTGCACCAGGTGTGGACATTCTTTGTGCATCCTCAGAAGCTGTTAGTCCAACTGGTCTTGCATCAGATAATCGCAGGATTCCATATATTATAGGGTCAGGAACTTCTGCATCTTGCCCTCATGTCTCTGGCATCATTGGCCTTCTCAAAATACTTCATCCCAATTGGAGTCCTGCAGCCTTAAAATCTGCAATCATGACTACTGGTACATATGCAATACACAAGTCTTTTAGATATCACAAAGATCTAATCCCTCAAAATGTGATATATTTTTGTGCAGTATAGTTATTCCTACACCTGAGACCTTCCGTACACAAGTTAATGATATTTAAATTATTATTTAATAATGTATGTTGATTGATTATTGAATTAGGACTTGATAAGGTGGGAACAAATTACTACTACTTCAATAACCGATTGATACACCTTGTTACTACTACAATAATTTACACATGTCAACATTTTCATATTATATTTCTATCACGTCCCTTCGTACAAGAGTTTATTGGCTTGAAGGATAAACAATATACAGATCCACATATCTCTGTCAAGAATTTTCACAATATTTATCAAAAGGTTATTAAGAAGTGTTGAGATATATAAAACCATTAAAAAACCCTCACCCACCAGCTTAAGCTTTTGGGTTGAATTGGTTCTTTACATGGTATCAGAGCCTCGTGTCCCGGGTTCGATCATCGCCGCCCCCCATTTTCTTTCAAATGGAATTTCTTTGTTCGCACAGGTAGGTGGGCCTGTGCATTGACCACCCTTCAATCCCAGTGGGCTCTCGTGTGAGGGGGCATGTTGAGATATATAAAACCATTAAAAATCCCTCACCCACCAGCTTAAGCTTTTGGATTGAATTGGTTCTTTACAAGAAGAATGAACTACAACAATGATCGAATTCTAGATCACTTGGCAGATGAATATTTGATATTTCATGTTATATTTCTAACAAACTTCACAAAATGCAGATGAATATTTTATATTTCATATTATATTTCTAACAAACTATATAAAATTTATGCACTTTTCAGCAATGACACTAGATGACAACAACAGACCAATTTTGGATCAATCCAAGGAAGAAGCAACTCCATTTGCTTATGGTGCAGGACACATTCAACCAGAACTTGCAATGGACCCTGGACTTGTATATGATCTAAACACTTCTGATTACTTGAACTTCCTATGTGGTCATGGTTACAAGCAGACACAAATTAGGATGTTTTCTATGAAGCACCACACTTGTCCTAAGTCTTACAGCATACTAGATTTTAACTATCCTTCGATCACAGTGCCTAATCTTGGGAAACACTCTATAAAAGTTACCCGTACAGTTACAAATGTTGGCACACCAGGAACATATCATGTGTATGTCAAAGCACCTTATGGGGTTTCAGTTTTGGTTGAGCCAAGATCCTTGACATTCAATAAAGTTGGTGAAAAGAAGACATTCAAGGTTATTTTGAAGGGCATAAAAGTACACAAACATGCATCAGGTTATGTGTTTGGGGAGTTGTTGTGGTTAGATGGAAGCCACAAAGTTAAGAGCCCTCTTGTAGTGAAGCGTAACTAGAAGAAGCATTGGTTTTCTGGTCAGAAAATGCAGTGTCTTTCTTTCTATGGGAAAATATCCAAATGAATCATTGGATAAATAGTGGACTATTATATTACATTAGAAATAAAAATAAAAAAAATAACATATGGTCAACTTCACATAAAATATATATATATATATATATATATATATATATATATATATATATATATATATATATATATATGGGTCAATTTTCTTGGCCCTCATTTTATTTTGTTATGAATTATGCTTGTTTATGTATTGAACCTTACTTAAAGTTTACATAAGAATCTCAATAAAATTTCAATGTTCATGTGCTATATATTCCCTTTTTAAAATTAGAAACAAGTTCTTCACATAATATTAACAAAGATAAGGATAAAATAAATATAGTTAGGTTAGATGAGTTATATTATTTTTATTTTGGGAAAACATTTTCTTATGTTGCATGAGAATTCAAAAATCTTCGGTTGGGGATTAGTCTCGTCCTTTATGAAGTTGAAAATAGGAGGTGTTAAACCAACGCTATCATATCAGAATTTGTCATTCACTCGGCTGGAATATTAAATTACTAATTTAATTAGTGGATCATCGGTTAAATTATATGACCTAAGTTAGTATATGAAAACTTATATTTTATACATAAATATACTCAAATACATGTAAATTTATTTATTTATATATTGTTTTTAAAAAATTTAAAATTTTTAAATACATAAATTAATTATAAATAACATATATATACACTTCTAACAAAATGGACATTGGATCCAACATAAGCCTAATTCAAAGTGTACTAGGATTGGATATAAATAAAAGCCCAATTCAAAAGTATAAAATTTTAAAAATAATATTTTTAAAATTTAAAACTAAAAAAAAATGTTAATAACTTTGAGTAAAAGTTGTAGTTCTTCTTTTACCAAGTGCTACTCTAATGTGAGAGGAAGCAATTTTCAATATAAATATTATTTAAAGCGAAAAGTATTTCTCCAGTTATTGAAGATAAAATTACCTCTAGTAAGTCCAAAAATCTTCGGTTGGCCTGACTTTTCCTTTATGAAGTTGAAAATAGGAGGTGTTAAACCAACGCTATCATATCAGAATTTGTCATTCACTCGGCTGGAATATTAAATTACTAGTTTAATTAGTGGATCATCGGTTAAATTATATGACCTAAGTTAGTATATATGAAAACTTATATTTTATACATAAAAATACTCAAATACATGTAAATTTATTTATTTATATATTGTTTTTAAAAAATTTAAAATTTTTAAATACATAAATTAATTATAAATAACATATATATACACTTCTAACAAAATGGACATTGGATCCAACATAAGCCTAATTCAAAGTGTACTAGGATTAGATATAAATAAAAGCCCAATTCAAAAGTATAAAATTTTAAAAATAATATTTTTAAAATTTAAAACTAAGAAAAAATGTTAATAACTTTGAGTAAAAGTTGTGGTTCTTCTTTTACCAAGTGCTACTCTAATGTGAGAGGAAGCAATTTTCAATATAAATATTATTTAAAGCGAAAAGTATTTCTCCAGTTATTGAAGATAAAATTACCTCTAGTAAGTCCAAAACGACGTCATTTTGAGGTTGTAAGATTAATAAACTATAATGATAAAGACTAATATAACCTGGAATAAATTATAATTACAAAAGCACCTTGATTCAGTCATAAGACGGCGTCGTTTTATGGTCACCCGCGATAACTTATCTCCATTGACCGAAGAAATACTTTACCCTTATTTAAAAGTATCTAATTAACCCCCAAGGGTAGCTTAGTTGGCAGCTGAGCTCTCAAGGGATTGCTTGGTGCAGGGATCAAACCCACATAAATTATCTACATTCGCTCCCAAAATGACATCATTTTTTGTGGAAAAATTAAAAAATTATAATGAAAAAAATTATTACAACCCTGAAATAAATTATAATTACAAAAATATCTTAATTTTCGCCTCAAAATGACATCATTTTGTGCTCACTTTAGATAAATTATATTGACCGTAAAAAAGTGAACCCTTAAACCAGTGTTATTAAACCCGAACCGGGCATCGACCTGGTCGGGGTACTGGGTTACTGGCTCACTGTTCGGACCGGTGGGTCGCTGGTCGGACCGGTTGACACGGATATATATAGATATATAAAAAAATATAAATATGAACATATAAGTTCAATTATATTTTCCATATCTAAAATGAATTAAACAAGACTCACTAAATAAGTTCAAAAAACATGAAGCATAAATAAATAAAAAATGCACGTTATTACTATGTCAATTTAAATTGCAACTTAGAATCTCCAGAAACATACTTCTCAATAACATTGAACTCATATTTTTCAAATTCGACTACTTTAAAATAACATATGTCACATTCTGTTAATTTATGATTCCACAAATTGCTTTAGTATTGGAATTTGAAATTTGAGGTCATTGTAGAAGAGTATACTAGCAAATAAAATTACAAAAAGTTTTTAAAAGAAGTTTTACATTGTTTTCTGATAAGATAAAACAATTTTGGTTTTTTTATTTTTTTTAAATGCGTGACCCCACCGGGTCAACGGGTCACCGATTTTGACCGGGATTGCCCGAGTTGATGCATGATCGGTCTAATACTTGACTCGAACCGGTCCAATGACTGGGTCACCAGGTTCCGGGTCGACCCGACCGGGTCGGGCTGGGTTTTACAACGGTGCCTTAAAGGCTTAAACTATTCTCGAGCCCCTAAATTTCAATTTTGAAAATTATTTTATGAAGATTTCCTTTGTACGCTTTCTATCATTGACTTTCTATTTCACACATTTCTTCTCTCTCCTCATTTCTCCTCTTTCTACGATTTTTTGGTTGCTGACAAGGGCAAAAGCCTTCATTTCACCTCTTCATTTCTCTTTCTTCTTTGTTTTTTTTTTTTTTGTTTCTGAAAAGGGCAAAAAGCTAATATAAACCAACAATGAAAAAAAGCAAAGTGGTCGGCCGTAAGAAAAAGGAGCAAGCGTTTGACCTGGAGAGTCACCGATTTTCATAAAATCGACCGGATCACACGGTTTGTTTGCATTTCTAATCCATTTTATAACACTAGGCTAAAGGACTATTTCATAACATGTTTGGCACAACTTTTCTTCCAAAACTCAAAGTTATTATTAACATAAAGTGAAAAATAAGGGCTTAAAAAATAGATTTAAAACTTATTTGGTAATTAAATAGAAGTTTTAGTTTAAAATTTACTTTAAAATTCAAGGTAAAATAAATTGTTTTGTAAAATAAATTTACTTTTTTTCATTGTTTGTTTTTAATATAAACCAACAATGGAAAAAAGCAAAGTGGTCGGCCGTAAGAAAAAGGAGCAAGCGTTTGACATGGAGAGTCACCGATTTTCATAAAATCGACCGGATCACACGGTTTGTTTGCATTTCTAATCCATTTTATAACACTAGGCTAAAGGACTATTTCATAACATGTTTGGCACAACTTTTCTTCCAAAACTCAAAGTTATTATTAACATAAAGTGAAAAATAAGGGCTTAAAAAATAGATTTAAAACTCATTTGGTAATTAAATAGAAGTTTTAGTTTAAAATTTACTTTAAAATTCAAGGTAAAATAAATTTTTTTGTAAAATAATTTTTATAAACTTTGTTTTTAATTAAAATTATCATAAAATAAATTAAAGTCTCTATTATTTAGATAAATACAAATGTAATATAAATCATTACAAATTTAAATTTTTTGATTAAATTGGTTCTTTATATGGTCACGAGGTCATGAGTTTTATCTTCACTGCCCTCATTTTTTAGTGAAATTAAATAAATACAAGTAAACTAAAAATTGGATTTGTGCAATATTATCACTCCAAGTTCAAAGGGCTCTTATTTAAGGGGTTCATTATAGAATAATATAAATTATTTAAAAGATTATCACCTAACAATTTAAGCGTTTGGATTGAATTGATTTTTCACTATTAATCTGAATTTAAATCGAGAAGGACCATGTAAATTCTTCCTGCTAAATTTTAATCAAAGTATTTCAAGATTCAAAATCGTGAACATTGATTATTAAGCTGGATTAACATACCATATGTTTAGTGATACAGATGAAACTTTTTAACTTCACCAGTTGTAGAGAACTGGAATCCCTTAGATAAACAGTGGAATTTGATTAAAAATGAAAATGTCGGTAGAAAGTTATTTTTTTCATATTTTTAATTATATATTTTTTTAAAAATAAATAAGAGAACCGGATGATTTATATTTGTGTAATTAAAATTACTTTTACACTATTTAATAATGTTTTGCTGAATAATATTGTATCGAAGTCCACAGTTGGATTAATAATCTAAAATTATTTAGCATTTTAGTAATATACATCAAGATGTAATACTCACTTTTAGAATTTTTTTTTTTTTTTTTGAATGAGTACTCACTTTTGGAATTTACACAAACGAGAACCATTTAATTATATTTTTATTGTTATTTAATTTTTATAAAAGCCTAATTAATAAATAATTATAGTTCAACATTTAAATAAATCAAAATCACATGAGTACTAACAATTTCTCCAATTTAATTTTGGCATGAGTACTAACAATTTTGTCTATATATTCATTCGGTGTCATCATAGACAGAGAATCATTAACAGGATTTGCACTTTCACATGTCTGGCTCGCAACATCCTGACGGAAAAAAAAATTATGGCATAATGAAAACAAGATTGATAAGAATGCATAAAAATATTTAAAGTTAATTTATTTTAACTTACCGCAGCTCTTCCATTTTCAGCAGCAACAATGTCATTGTCGAAAGCTTGATCAAACAGAGTTTCATCCTGTGATTGTTTGGTAGAAGAAAAGGAAGATATAAAAGAAAAATGTATGCAAGGCAACTATATGAAAGAAGCGACACACACAAAACAAAAAAAAAGTACATTTAATTCTGTTGCAGACTTAATGAAGGAAGACATAATAGTTTCGTCGGTGCAAACTTTAGAAACTTGATATTTAGGCTCACTGTATGAGTCAAATTTGTTTTTTCTAACATTAATCTTGAACATCATAACTTTATCCCAATCACAAATATTCACCTCGGTAGAAATTTTAATATCAGTAATACACTTTCTTTCTGTATTTTTAAGAAAATCATTCTTAAAGGAATATGTCGATTGAGTAGACAACTGGGACAATCCACGAATACAATCCGCTGAAACATTTCCAAGCCTAAAAGAAAACAAACGCAACATATAAATTATGAATCCAAACATACACAAATTTCATAAAAGAACTTATACTGAATAATAGAGTTGCAATGGTCATAAAAAATATTTCTTACTGTTTCTTGAATTCAATAATTTCTGTTACATTCGAATCCATAATGAGACGCGTTGTATCTCTTGTATTAGTTATTGACTTTTGACCTACACAATTAAAAGAGAGAAAAAAAAAACGAAAAGAGCTACCGTTAAAAAAAAGTAATAGAAGGAGACACACAAAATAAATATTTATTAAATTTTTTTAATAAAGAATAAAATTAAATATGAAGACAAATACCTCTGAAATCCTTCATCTTTGCAAGATGAACTATTATAACATTCTGAGAAGCCTGATTATTTGCCAAAAAACTATGCACTTCATCAACATAAAGTATGGTAGCATCAACAATGGCCTTAACATCTGTCCTCAAGTTGAAAGAATTTTTGTAAACATGCCTAGTTGCCTTAAAACCTTCACCATTCAATCCAACTCCAAAAATTTTAATAAAGTACGCTTCCCCTTCTATAATTTTTTTTCTAACTTGCAAAGTCCCTCTGACAGTAGCATGGATCGTAGAACCCTACATAATTCAAACATAAATTAGCAAGAAGAATCGAAGAATTAGAAAAAAAGAGAGCAAAATATAAAAATAAGTTTGCAACAAAAAAAAATACATGTTCATCTGCCATAATCATCTCCAGATTGTCATCAAATCCTTTTTTTCTCATAATTAGGGACCTTCCAAGTCCTAATGGCCCTAACCTTAATCCTCCAATCATCCTTAGAGGAATTTAGATCTTTTATAAAATCGTATTTTGAAAACATGACTAAAGCAGGAGGTAGAAGAAGGGAATAACAGTGAATGAGAAGAAGAAGGAAAAAAAATGCAAGATACTGAAGAAGATGAATGATTCGACCAGAGAAAAATGGAGGGTTCATGTAAAAAATGATAACAAAGGGGAGAGAAGGCATTAGAAGTCTGAGAAAGACAGTGGGACATTCAAAACATTGAATAATTACTTTCAGTTTCCAATGGGGTACAATAGTAGTAATTATTACGTTCATCAATTACCAATGAAAGAAATACGTGGGATTTAAATTGGATGTCTGCCACTAATATACTTTTGGACTTACAAATATTCTTATTTTGTATTTATTTATTTAATGTTCGAAATTCAAATCTCAAATGTCTACCAAAACAGGAAACTTTTTAAATTGTTGTAGGTGTGAACACAAACCTCAGATTCAAGGAGAATGCTACACATCATAAAAGTTTCCAATAAACGGTTGCCTTGAAACCTTCATCATTCAATCCAACTCCAAAAATTTTAATAAAGTACGCTTCCCCTTCTATAATTTCTTTTCTAACTTGCAAAGTCCCTCTGACAGTAGCATGGATCATAGAACCCTACATAATTCAAACATATATTAGCAAGAAGAATCGAAGAATTAGAAAAAAAAAGAGCAAAATATAAAAATAAGTTTGCAACAACAAAAAAATACATGTTCATCTGCCAGAATCATCTCCATATTGTCATCAAATCCCTTTTTTCTCATAATTAGGGACCTTCCAAGTCCTAATGGCCCTAACCTTAATCCTCCAATCATCCTTAGAGGAATTTAGATCTTTTATAAAATCGTATTTTGAAAACATGACTAAAGCAGGAGGTAGAAGAAGGGAATAACAGTGAATGAGAAGAAGAAGGAAAAAAATGCAAGATACTGAAGAAGATGAATGATTCGACCAGAGAAAAATGGAGGGTTCATGTAAAAAATGATAACAAAGGGGAGAGAAGGCATTAGAAGTCTGAGAAAGACAGTGGGACATTCAAAACATTGAATAATTACTTTCAGTTTCCAATGGGGTACAATAGTAGTAATTATTACGTTCATCAATTACCAATGAAAGAAATACGTGGGATTTAAATTGGATGTCTGCCACTAATATACTTTTGGACTTACAAATATTCTTATTTTGTATTTATTTATTTAATGTTCGAAATTCAAATCTCAAATGTCTACCAAAACAGGAAACTTTTTAAATTGTTGTAGGTGTGAACACAAACCTCAGATTCAAGGAGAATGCTACACATCATAAAAGTTTCCAATAAACTGTTGCCTTGAAACCTTCATCATTCAATCCAACTCCAAAAATTTTATTAAAGTACGCTTCCCCTTCTATAATTTCTTTTCTAACTTGCAAAGTCCCTCTGACAGTAGCATGGATCATAGAACCCTACATAATTCAAACATATATTAGCAAGAAGAATCGAAGAATTAGAAAAAAAAAAGAGCAAAATATAAAAATAAGTTTGCAACAACAAAAAAATACATGTTCATCTGCCAGAATCATCTCCATATTGTCATCAAATCCCTTTTTTCTCATAATTAGGGACCTTCCAAGTCCTAATGGCCCTAACCTTAATCCTCCAATCATCCTTAGAGGAATTTAGATCTTTTATAAAATCGTATTTTGAAAACATGACTAAAGCAGGAGGTAGAAGAAGGGAATAACAGTGAATGAGAAGAAAAAGGAAAAAAAATGCAAGATACTGAAGAAGATGAATGATTCGACCAGAGAAAATTGGAGGGTTCATGTAAAAAATGATAACAATGGGGAGAGAAGGCATTAGAAGTCTAAGAGAGACATTGAGACATTCAAAACATTGAATAATTACTCTCAGCTTCCAATGGGGTACAATAGTGGTAATTATTACGTTCATCAATTACCAATGAAAGAAATACGTGGGATTTAAATTGGATGTCTGCCACTAATATACTTTTGGACTTACAAATATTCTTATTTTGTATTTATTTATTTAATGTTCGAAATTCAAATCTCAAATGTCTACCAAAACAGGAAACTTTTTAAATTGTTGTAGGTGTGAACACAAACCTCAGATTCAAGGAGAATGCTACACATCATAAAAGTTTCCAATAAACGGTTGCCTTGAAACCTTCATCATTCAATCCAACTCCAAAAATTTTAATAAAGTACGCTTCCCCTTCTATAATTTCTTTTCTAACTTGCAAAGTCCCTCTGACAGTAGCATGGATCATAGAACCCTACATAATTCAAACATATATTAGCAAGAAGAATCGAAGAATTAGAAAAAAAAAAGAGCAAAATATAAAAATAAGTTTGCAACAACAAAAAAATACATGTTCATCTGCCAGAATCATCTCCATATTGTCATCAAATCCCTTTTTTCTCATAATTAGGGACCTTCCAAGTCCTAATGGCCCTAACCTTAATCCTCCAATCATCCTTAGAGGAATTTAGATCTTTTATAAAATCGTATTTTGAAAACATGACTAAAGCAGGAGGTAGAAGAAGGGAATAACAGTGAATGAGAAGAAGAAGGAAAAAAAATGCAAGATACTGAAGAAGATGAATGATTCGACCAGAGAAAAATGGAGGGTTCATGTAAAAAATGATAACAAAGGGGAGAGAATGCATTAGAAGTCTGAGAAAGACAGTGGGACATTCAAAACATTGAATAATTACTTTCAGTTTCCAATGGGGTACAATAGTAGTAATTATTACGTTCATCAATTACCAATGAAAGAAATACGTGGGATTTAAATTGGATGTCTGCCACTAATATACTTTTGGACTTACAAATATTCTTATTTTGTATTTATTTATTTAATGTTCGAAATTCAAATCTCAAATGTCTACCAAAACAGGAAACTTTTTAAATTGTTGTAGGTGTGAACACAAACCTCAGATTCAAGGAGAATGCTACACATCATAAAAGTTTCCAATAAACTGTTGCCTTGAAACCTTCATCATTCAATCCAACTCCAAAAATTTTATTAAAGTACGCTTCCCCTTCTATAATTTCTTTTCTAACTTGCAAAGTCCCTCTGACAGTAGCATGGATCGTAGAACCCTACATAATTCAAACATAAATTAGCAAGAAGAATCGAAGAATTAGAAAAAAAAAAGAGCAAAATATAAAAATAAGTTTGCAACAAAAAAAAAATACATGTTCATCTGCCATAATCATCTCCAGATTGTCATCAAATCCTTTTTTCTCATAATTAGGGACCTTCCAAGTCCTAATGGCCCTAACCTTAATCCTCCAATCATCCTTAGAGGAATTTAGATCTTTTATAAAATCGTATTTTGAAAACATGACTAAAGCAGGAGGTAGAAGAAGGGAATAACAGTGAATGAGAAGAAAAAGGAAAAAAAATGCAAGATACTGAAGAAGATGAATGATTCGACCAGAGAAAAATGGAGGGTTCATGTAAAAAATGATAACAAAGGGGAGAGAAGGCATTAGAAGTCTGAGAAAGACAGTGGGACATTCAAAACATTGAATAATTACTTTCAGTTTCCAATGGGGTACAATAGTAGTAATTATTACGTTCATCAATTACCAATGAAAGAAATACGTGGGATTTAAATTGGATGTCAGCCACTAATATACTTTTGGACTTACAAATATTCTTATTTTGTATTTATTTATTTAATGTTCGAAATTCAAATCTCAAATGTCTACCAAAACAGGAAACTTTTTAAATTGTTGTAGGTGTGAACACAAACCTCAGATTCAAGGAGAATGCTACACATCATAAAAGTTTCCAATAAACGGTTGCCTTGAAACCTTCATCATTCAATCCAACTCCAAAAATTTTATTAAAGTACGCTTCCCCTTCTATAATTTCTTTTCTAACTTGCAAAGTCCCTCTGACAGTAGCATGGATCATAGAACCCTACATAATTCAAACATATATTAGCAAGAAGAATCGAAGAATTAGAAAAAAAAAAAGAGCAAAATATAAAAATAAGTTTGCAACAACAAAAAAATACATGTTCATCTGCCAGAATCATCTCCATATTGTCATCAAATCCCTTTTTTCTCATAATTAGGGACCTTCCAAGTCCTAATGGCCCTAACCTTAATCCTCCAATCATCCTTAGAGGAATTTAGATCTTTTATAAAATCGTATTTTGAAAACATGACTAAAGCAGGAGGTAGAAGAAGGGAATAACAGTGAATGAGAAGAAGAAGGAAAAAAAATGCAAGATACTGAAGAAGATGAATGATTCGACCAGAGAAAAATGGAGGGTTCATGTAAAAAATGATAACAAAGGGGAGAGAAGGCATTAGAAGTCTGAGAAAGACAGTGGGACATTCAAAACATTGAATAATTACTTTCAGTTTCCAATGGGGTACAATAGTAGTAATTATTACGTTCATCAATTACCAATGAAAGAAATACGTGGGATTTAAATTGGATGTCTGCCACTAATATACTTTTGGACTTACAAATATTCTTATTTTGTATTTATTTATTTAATGTTCGAAATTCAAATCTCAAATGTCTACCAAAACAGGAAACTTTTTAAATTGTTGTAGGTGTGAACACAAACCTCAGATTCAAGGAGAATGCTACACATCATAAAAGTTTCCAATAAACGGTTGCCTTGAAACCTTCATCATTCAATCCAACTCCAAAAATTTTATTAAAGTACGCTTCCCCTTCTATAATTTCTTTTCTAACTTGCAAAGTCCCTCTGACAGTAGCATGGATCATAGAACCCTACATAATTCAAACATATATTAGCAAGAAGAATCGAAGAATTAGAAAAAAAAAAGAGCAAAATATAAAAATAAGTTTGCAACAACAAAAAAATACATGTTCATCCGCCAGAATCATCTCCATATTGTCATCAAATCCCTTTTTTCTCATAATTAGGGACCTTCCAAGTCCTAATGGCCCTAACCTTAATCCTCCAATCATCCTTAGAGGAATTTAGATCTTTTATAAAATCGTATTTTGAAAACATGACTAAAGTAGGAAGTAGAAGAAGGGAATAACAGTGAATGAGAAGAATAAGGGAAAAAAATGCAAGATACTGAAGAAGATGAATGATTCGACCAGAGAAAAATGGAGGGTTCATGTAAAAAATGATAACAATGGGGAGAGAAGGCATTAGAAGTCTGAGAGAGACATTGAGACATTCAAAACATTGAATAAGTACTTTCAATTTCCAATAGGGTTCAACAGTAGTAATTATTACGTTCATCCAAATGAAAGAAATAGGTGGGATTTAAATTGGATGTCTGTCATTAATATACTTTTGGACTTACAAATATTTTTATTTTGTATTTATTTATTTATTTAATGTTCGAAATTCAAATTTCAAATATCTACCAAAATAGAAAACTTTTTAAATTGTTGTAGGTGTGAACACAAACCTCAGATTCAAGGAGAATGCGTCACATCATAAAAGTCTCCAATAAACGGTTTTACTTTAGAATAATATATATATATATATATATATATATATATATATATATATATATATATATATATATATTCTTTTAGTTTATGTTTTTGCCCTTTGTGAAGAACGTTGCTACAATTTTTGGTATTGGGTGTCGGTGAATTTTTTTGTTGTTGTTGCCATTGGTTACATCATTTTTTTATTTTTTTTCTTCTTTTTTTTCTCCCTTTATGTAACACCTTGGATTTCGACTTTGAATCAATTTTTCTTATGTGGTTTTGGATTGGAAAGGAAAATTGAAAGATAATGTTTTGATGGGTATTATTAATTTTTTTTATTTTTTGCTAAATTATTGAATATTAAATGAAATATACACTATATAATTTAAAAATATTATTTAATATTAAAACATGTGTCGAAATCCATAATTTTTTAAAATTGACTTGTCGGAATGTCGTGTCGTATCGTATCACGTGTCGCGTCGGTACCATATAACTTGTACATAGAAGTGTATGAGATCTATATTTGTTTTCTGACCTCATATAGATTTTACACATTTTTATTTATATATAGGAGGTAAAATTAACTTCTATAATATAAAATATTAATCTTAATCTTATTATTATCGCGTCAAAATTAAATCAACCACACATAAAAATATAACGTCATGACGTCCCATAGATATAAGTAATTTTTGAAACATAAAAATATTACTAGTTAAAACCATCCTATAAGTATAACATTACAAAAATAAAATAAAATAAAACCATCCTATAAACCCTAGACATCTCCCTCGTACCATCTACTGTTGTTGCCCTTGTTTCTCATAGAGCCGTTCCCATATTCTGCTCGCAATCGCAGGTACGTGTTCCATCGTCTTCTCTCTCTCTCTCTCTCACTTTTTCAGACCTAATCGTTTGAATCAGTATGTGTTCTGGGGCGAAAAGAGATTGTGCGAGGCAAACCCACCTCAAATTTGGTATCTGAAATCAGAACCAGATTTTCAGTGGGTGTGAAAGTGAGAGTTAGGGAACGACATGGGGTTCCTACAAAATCTTTTTTTTCTTCTTCTTTTTTTGACAAATCAAATGGGGTTTGGTCATATGGTCATTTGTGACTTCAATTATCACTGTTTTTTCTCTGTTTTGTGGATGTGAAGTGCTTATTAATTATCTGTGTGATTGTTTTAATTTATCTGTTTAGGCAATATGAGCAGTTTTCGTTTGTTTTTTTTATCTGTTATTGTGGCAACATGAGAAAAGCTTCGTTGTTTGTCAATATGGTAGTATGACTGGCTTAAAATTTTCTATCTTATTTGATCCTTGACTTACTGATTCTTGTTGAACCCTGAATCTCTGTGTGTTTAAACTTAAGAGACTATATGAGATTTAATAGGGTTTTTTTCTTTTATTTAATTTTTTACATGTGGGGGAATGGGAATTTCAACACCTACTTTAAGAGATGAAAGAATCAAAAGGGTTTATTTAGTAGGATAAATTTTGTTTATAATCAAACAAGATTTCCAGTCCCCTTGTTTGATTACTGAATACTATAGAAAATGCAAATGTTTCAAAAACTATCAATGAGGTGAAGTCTATTGTTTAGTACACTAGCATAAGATTTAAATGATTGAGGTTTGCAATCTGTTAGATACATGAGGTAGTACTGGTATTGGCTCAAAGTTCTGAATCTCTGTAATAGTGATCACCAACATTGCTAATAGAAATTTGTTTAATATGCCCGTAGATGTTGTTGCTGAACTGCTATTCTCATACCTATTAATGCAGTAGTAGGTTTTGGCTTATTAACATTTAATTTTTATGTTTTTTCTTTAGATTTTAAATCAACTTTTATTTTGGGGTGCTCTTCAAAAAGTTGCACAATGCAGTCAAACGAGGCATCTTCTTCGATGGAAATTGAAGCCGTCCCATCTGAACCCAAACTTTTGCCACCAAAGCCAAAGTTTGAGCCTTTGAAACCTCATGAGATGTCTGATGGTCAGGTTCAGTTCCGCAAAGTGTCTGTTCCACCGCATCGTTATACCCCTCTGAAGAAAGCTTGGATGGATATCTATGCTCCCATATATGAACAGATGAAGATTGACATACGCATGAATTTAAAGGCTCGGAAAGTTGAGCTGAAAACAAGGCATGATACACCTGATATTAGTAACCTGCAAAAATGTGCTGATTTTGTGCATGCTTTCATGCTTGGTTTTGATGTCATAGATGCCATTGCTCTTCTGCGTTTGGATGAGCTCTATGTTGAGTCCTTTGAGATCAAGGATGTTAAAACACTTCGAGGTGATCACTTGTCCCGAGCTATTGGAAGATTATCTGGTAAAGGTGGTAAAACAAAGTTTGCAATAGAGAATGCAACAAAGACAAGAATTGTGATTGCTGACACCAAAATTCACATATTGGGATCTTTTTCCAACATTAAGATTGCCAGGGATTCTCTTTGTAGCTTAATCCTGGGATCACCAGCAGGAAAAGTATATTCCAAACTAAGAGCAGTTACTGCTAGATTGGCAGAAAGGTTTTGATCCTCTCTTAATCGTGGCATTGTAGGGACATTTTTCTGTTTCCATAGATTTTTCTGTAATTTCTTTTTGAGTATTGTGTGGAAGCCCCGCCACTGTGGTTGCTTAATTTGATTCAATTCAGATATTTGTTAAGTTAAAATCAAGTTATGAATGTAAGAGCATCGCTTGGAAGTGAAGTTTTGCCTATGAACATTAATACATTATTGTAGAGTTATTTATTAATGTTTATTGCTTGATTGTTACGGAAATACTGGTTAGTTTCTGTCTTGTAATGTGCACAGATCATCATCAAGATTCAATATACAATCAATTTATACTTTGTTTAGCTTATCTTCTGGTCTTTTTCAAGTGCAGTAACTCTTAATCTATTTTTTTTTAATTTCCCTAGAGTTCAAAACCTGCAATTCATGAAATATGGGGCGGAACATTGGGAGGGCTTGAGAGGAGAGGAGAGGAGAGTTAATTTTTACAATTTAATCTTGCTTTAATGTTTTTCCAATGAATATAGATAATTTATCCACATCCGTTCTTAAAATGACGTTGTTTTGGGTTAAAAATTAAAAAAATTATAATGAAAATGACTATTATAACTTTGAAATAAATTATAATTACAAAAATATATTGATTTTCACCTCAAAATGACATCGTTTTGAGCTTAATGTAGATAAATTATCTACATTGACTATAGAAAAAGCGAACCCATTAATCTTATATCATTTTTTATGCTTTCACTTGACATGTTTCTTATATTTATATGTAAAAAAGGATTCATTTATTGTTAAGAATAGGTCTTCTTAATCGTAACCATCCATTCTAATTTGGCTATAATTAAACTCAATCTAATACTAATAATTGAGAAAAGAAAATTACGTGACCTATATAGATCAACCGGTAAGGGATTATTCTAACTTAATTAGTGGTTGAGTTTGAGTATTGGAACACAGTTGTATTAAAATTTAATAGAGAGAGATTTGCTTCTCATGTGATTTTATGTGACTCAAATTGAATTGGTCAAGTAATTGATGAACTAATAAATAATATTCAAAAAAAAAAAAATAGGCTCGTACTCTTTAAAATAACATATTTAGAAAATATATAGTCTTTTGGTACAAGGCTCTATGTCTACACGCAAGCTTATATTATATTATTTATTTTAAATAATATAAAGTAAAATTATTATTTAATAATAATTATATATAATAAAAAATATTATTTCAATTATTTTTTATAACTCTTGATAGGTCTTGAAAATCTAATAAACTTAAAACAAATTAATAGGCATAGGACTCCCTCTTAATTTTTAAATACAAGTATTTATAATTTAGCCTACACAAAATTAATAAGTTAAGTCAGACTTAAAATAAGTCAAGTCAGACTTAAAATATTTTATATATATCTAAATTATCTAAATCAAAGCCTTCCTAAACCTATTTGCACCCCTAGTTAGAGCCAACACCGGTGTTCATGCTTTTTATTTTCATGAAATGTCTTTACATTTTTTGGGTGTAACACTAATTCTTGCTCAGGTGTTTGCTAGCACTGATCAGAATATGCTGTATTATTGAAATTCAAAACTTGTACATTGCATAGAGAGGACATGGGATGCGACGTTCCTCCCAAATTTGTAATTTTATACATATTCATTCATACATACAAAGTTGATAGCCCCATGAAGCAATTTAAATTTTTCACATAAACTTGTTTGGTTAATGACCCTTCCCCATTCATATTATATATACTAACCCTTTAGAAATCAAGTTTGTCAATATTTTTTCTTCAACCTCTAAAGATTCCATAAGCATTGACTAACTATAAATTGGTTTATCAATTAAAGAAAAACATTCCTTACAGTATGAACAATTCCCAATAAATGCCATCAGGTCTATAATTTTGTTTTTAGAATTTGTAAAGAAATTGGCTAAAAGTAAAAATCATTTGAACTAATCAAATTAATCCTTTCCAACAAGAAATGTTATTTTCAGCCTCCAAAAAGAAACCCAGCTGCCTGTTCCTCATTGCCATTGAACAATTGAAGAGCTTGTATAACTGCATCTCTTCCAAATCCCAACTCAACAAGTTTTGCAACTTTGGCTTCAAAATCAGACTCCTGCAACCATAAAGACTTCATCAGAGAATCTAAAAAATGAACTTGTCTTCAGAAGTCCTAAAAAAAACCACATTTGAAGGCAGAAATAGAATATTATCACATCAACACATCAAACATAGGTAGAATACAAACAACAGTAATTAGTCTTAGCATAAGCAAACCAAGTTTAACAAATAAATAAGGATTCAGTCTCAAAAAACTAGCTAAAAGACTAGCTTTAACCTTTAAATCAGAAAAGATGCGACTCCTAAATTCAGACCAGTACACCTCATGTCACCTATTGTAAGCATATTGTTCATTATGTTTATGTCTTATTGTTCATCATGTTCTTGCATCATAATCCAATTAACCAACAGTTATATAAATACTATCCACTGTGAGTAAAACCTCTACTCGTTCCTTTAAATATTAGTGAGTGTGTACTGTGTCACCACATTAGTTTTACAAAGATTGTTTTAAAAAAGTTAGTCAAAAATACTGTAGCTACCAAATTTGTCCTTTTGTGTAGTCCTACAATGACAGATATGGTGACATTTTAGATCTTTAAAGGACTAATTTGGTAACAAAAATCTTTGGAGGACTAATATGGTGACATTGTAATTTACTCAAAATTTATTCTACACGTGCAAGGGAGTAAAAGCCAATAATCACATACAATCAAGTACAAGATTTAAAAAGGTAAGTACAAAGCTGAAACAGTTGTTGATACTTGACAGTATATACCTTAGACTTGTCACCAGAAGCTCCTCCTGAAAATAAGGAAAAAATAAACTAAAATAAGCATGTTATTAACATTAGCTCTTGTGATCAGTTTAGCACATGTGAAATTTGACATGGCAAATAAAATGAATTTTAATTATATGGGCACCAATAAGTTACTACCTCATTAACATTGTATAAAAGTAAGGCTAACCAGCACTACCCTAGAAAGAGTTAATAATGTTAAGATATATTGCAAGCATAAAAAACTTGTTTAATGGAAATCTAGCCAACTGAACCCCGAAATAAGACACATATAAAATGAATTTTTCTTCATATTTTAAGCCCAAAATAAATAAAACTGCTATCCAGTACTAACCAGAAGACTGGACTCCTTTTGATGGATTATTGCTCCCTGATTTAACCTGAAGTTATAACACAAAACACAACTATCATTGTTTTCATCAAAACAAAATGACAAAGCAAACCAGAAAAGTCATAACAATTTACGACAAGTCGACAACGCATCATTGTTTGCATCTTTTTCTTTATTCATTTTGAAGAGTACACACTTATTGATGCACTTAGACTCGGCTCATTTAAGCACAACCCAAGCAATTGGATTGATTCAAGAATTAAATCTCAATGAGATTTATGACCCATCAAGCATGACACATTTTCATGGAAGCTAATGTGTTTTGAGGATTAAAATTTGGGATGTGTTTTGAGCTTGATTGATTATCAAGTTTTCATTTATAAAACTTTCCTTTAATTATTAGGAGTAATTTGATTTTAATTGTTTCCTTATTTTTAGGCTAAAAGGTCATGGGTTCGAATCTAGGAAACAGCCTCTTTACAATTATGCAAGGGTAAGGCTGCGTACACGGATTTCCTCCACCCCACACTCGCTAGTCGGGTTTAACAGGGAGTGGTTTTTATTTTATTTTATTTTGTTTGACTTGTAATTGGTTTATCAAAAGGAGTATAAGATTCCTATTGATTTTGTTAATTTGATAATAGAAACTAAGAGTCCAAAGACAAAGCCTTACACTCAGCAATGGCATATTCTCATCTCTTCTTTTATGATATGAAATTTATCTATTACAGAACTATCAAAAGAATAAGAACAATGACTGCACATTCCATATCTAGAAACAAATTAGAGTTTTACAGTTTCAACACAGTTTCTTTAAGAAAAGCTTAAAGTATACTTACTGGGCCTCTTGAGTTTGAAGCTTCCTTAGCATACTTTTCCTCATCTAAAATCCGAGATGGTATGTCTTTCTCTGAACATAACAGACAAGAAGGCTAACTATATTTAAAATCTAGAACAGGATCGAGTTGAAAAGAGAACTATGCAAACTTATAAGGAGAAAAAATGGTCATTATCACATATCCACAGATGCGAAAACCAACCTTGCAAAAATGGCACAGAAACTTCTCCTCCACCAACTCGCAAAACATTTTCTTTTAAATCAATTATACACTGCAGAAATGAGCCACATTTATAAGAATAACAGCTCAGTGTAATTACTGAAAGCAATGATATCCAAGATTGCAATAGAGGATGGTACCTGGTGCTTTCGGAGCATATCCAGCCCAAAGAGAAACTCCATATTGGGAGAATCTAGCACTAAGAATGAGCAAGGGTAAAATATATCCCCAATCTACAGGAAAAAATACATGCACAAAATGGAAGTTAAGGTGAAACATATAATAAACAAAAACATACTGTAAGAGAACAGTCAGTCATTTTAGTGCAAATTAAAATAAATCAATTTCAAATGATTCAATTGGAATAATCCTGCATAAAGACCTCAAACATTCTTCATCGGTGAAACATGAGACATGTCATCAATACGTAATTTACAAGATGACCTCCGGTAGACATTCCACACATTAAGAAAATCATACTCCCAATAAGCATTCACAGGAAAACCAGGAGACATAAAGGCCCCCTCATGACTAAATTGCAATTCATGTCTTCAATCATTTCACCCTTATGAAAAAAACCATTCCCCATTTAAAACCGACTAGTGAGGATGAGAACAATCTTTGTATGCAGCCTTACCCTTGCAAATTTGCAAAGAAGTTACTTCCCGGATTCGAACTCATAACATTTCAGTCATAAAAGGGAGATAACCCTTTACGAAAAAAACACATTAAAATGAATGACACAAAGCAGTCATATATGAATAAGGGCAGAGGGAGATAATCTGTAATCACAAACTAGGATCCTTCTCAGTAATATATTAATACATTTTGTATCAGTAAATAATACCAGACAATTGATCATGCTCACTGATGTTTTAAGAAAAAATATTACAAATATAATTGATCTCCAAATTAGACATCTATGCAAATAAATTAAACATATTATCATTATCTAGTATCTACCAATATCAGCAAGCAATAAAACACACAACTTCAGCATCACAAAATTCTCTCCATAAGACCTTCAAAAACATTTACCTTGATTGAAGCTACATGTATTCGACCTAATATTTCTGACTGGCCAACTCCAAGAGCAATTCCTTTGTAACGCTGATCTAAAAGTCTCAACAATCTGGAAGATGACATGATCATTAAAAAAAATTACCACATCATAAAATCTGGCACCTAACAAATGCAGCCATGGAATTGGAAGGTACAATACATGGCCATACATTTGTCTAGACACTGCATAAGAGCTTGAAATATGATTTACATTTGTTAAGCTTGTGATTTATGCAATTAAAATTACAGGATATAGGTGCAACCGTGAAAGATAAGTTCATGAATGACTTTAAGGAAAATTGGTGTTGCTTAAAACTAGCAGAGACATTAAAAGTTTTTTGTGAGCCTTAAAGTGTTTAAGCAGAGAGACATTAAATCCATTTTTTAATGGGTTTAGTGTTTGTCATTTTTTAATAGTGAATTGACTCGTTTATGAAGTTTCATCTCTAAACCATTTTTAGATTTTGTGAGCCTTAAGGGTCTCATTAGCCGTATAATGCAACATAAAAACATCCCTTTTAGTGTAACTATCAATACAAATAACATAAATTCTGTTATAGTCATTTATGTACATTCGTTGTACTCTACGGATAGAGAAATATATATAGAGTTGAACATAGTAAAATAAAAAAATTGAAAGATTTCGTTGAAATTGTTTCTTTTCTTTTTTCCTTCTCTGAACTACCTGTTTTATGTTTAATTCACATATTGAGCACAATACATAAGCAATTAACATGAATTTTACTTCCTTAATTGCACATCTATCTAGTTATATACAAGAAGAGTAAATTCATAGGCATGCAAATGTGCTACATAATAAATTTAATCATATAGTATTATAGATGTCTTGGAAGCCTATTCCAGACAAACCAATGTACATACCCACAACGCTCAGCACAGCTTTTGGATATTATGGTAGACTGGGCTCCACTATCAACAAATGCCTGAAACAAAGTGAAAATCCAATAATGTGTGTTCCATTCATATCCCCTCTCATTGAAGAGGGAAAGTGAAACTGCAATAGATAGCATGCACCACTAAATTAAATGGATAATAGGCACTAGTAGTCCCTCACAGCTTGAGAAAGACAAGAGCAGTCTAGTCATCTATTATTTTACAGAAAGTAATAAATGAAAGAAAGGGAACTGAAATATAATTCCTTTAATCTGTCTATTTATAAAACCCGGAATGAATGCACTTGTTGTGAGAACAAGCCATTTACCTTCAGCGGGACACCATTGACCTCCATGTCAACATACAACATGACCTGAAATATTGCAGAAAAAGCTAGGATTTTATTATGAAAAACAACGAAGATATTAGCCTTAAATACAACACTTAAAAATCATACATACCACTCTAGCAAAAGCTTCAGGATTATATTCTAGTGCAGCTGCCCAATTTTCATCAATTCCTTTCTGTAAAGTTAGTTAAAATGCCATTATTCATAATAAAACAATCATGATATCGTGAATCAGGACGGGGGAAGTTTAAAATATAATCAATGATAACAAACAGTAGCTATTGGGGACAACAAGAAGCAATAGGTTGCATGTTACATAGTAATCTAACAGAAACTGATCATGACTAAATATATGTGTTCTGAACTCTGTACCCACAAGCACAAATTAACAAATTTGCCGAAATTTATGTGACATGGCAATGCTAGTGTTTATTCAATAAATTATCACAAACAAATTACAAAGTACAAACTAGTTAACTAAAGATTAATGGGGTAAAGAAGATTTAATTTAATATTTTTTTTTCTGGGAGACAAGTCAATATCTAAACAAATATTAATTTAACTCTGTTGCAGACATGGTTAGGTCAACGATATGCTCTTGAATTCATAAGAATCATCAAAAGTTATATATAGTCAACATAATTACAAATAATCACACAGGACAGAATCATGCCTCAAGAAAACAAGCATAATAAACACGTGATTTAAATTAATGAATAACAATTGAAAATTGACACATAATGATAGCTACTAGACAATCCCAAACACAAATGAAAATAGATGTCCAATAAGTGGATGCATCAAGCGTTTTAAAGGGGACAAGCCCCTCATAAGACAACTCTTAAGAGTAGTAAAGCATAACTTTTGCTTAATGTTAACAATGAAATTGCCAAAAACCAGCTCTTCTAAAAGTTTAAGCTGTTAGGAAAAGGTCTGATAATGATTTTTATCCCTAATACACTACCTACTGCTTGAACTTTAGACAAATAAGAGAAGCAAGGAGCAGATTCATGAATAATTAGTCATACGGCTTCGTTATCAAGTCAAAAGTCAACTCTACTAATACTTAAACAGTTAGGTGGAGGTTCATATATTGTTTTTATCTCTAACAGAATCAGGGGGAAAAAAAGAACTGACCTGGCGGATGGCAGCTTCAATCTTCTTTTGTGCTTCAACATCAAAAGGATCAGCATAAAGAAGAGCCTGGGAAAAAAGAACTCAAAACAAATTTAGAAGCATATTATAATAGCGGAATAATGGCAAAACACAAGGAATAAAAAAGAACTCCAAAGGGTTATAAGTAAAGTAGCTTATAATGATGCAATTAAACTCAATCTCTTCACAAATGTAGGGAAACAATAGTCACCATACAGCCTACTTACAAGCTCTTCTTCTTTCTGGCGCTTTGACTCCTTTCGACGCATTCTTAAAATGTCCTGCAATCTATTAAGATCATTCCCTAGAATAGCTTGTGCCAACTCTGGATCACTCTGTATGTTCCATTTTAAAGATGGTCATAAGCATATCACAAGAGAGAAAGAACCAAAGAACAAGCTAGCATAGAAAGTGATTAAAACTTTCCAAATTATATCACATAATTTGATATTGCATTACACTTACATCTAAACTGCTAATCAGTGGGAAAGGAATATGTTTCAATAATTTTATTAAGCATCAGAGTACCATATCATGCATGTACTTCAAATCGTGATAAACAAAATGACTAAACTTAGTAATAACAGAACATCAATTTACCTGAAAGAGCTGACCCATCAAATTAGAATCACGTCTAATGTGCTGCTGGAAAGCACCAGGGTTTATAGCAGAACCATCAGCATTTAAGCTCAAATCATTGGTAGATCCACTGAAATAATGTAAATTTATCGCAAAAAGTATATCAAGTTATTGATAATTTTCACTTCTATGAAAATGTACTTTTCCAAAAATTGACTTAGAATATATAAAGATTAAAGACAAGAGACGTGCATCATATGTCAACAACCCAACAGTTCTCTAGCATGCAATAGCTTCTTTCTTTATTCTTTTACTATTTTCGCAATCAATTATACAAATTACATGGATGGTGAGCAAATGCGAGAAATAGATCAAATAATAGAAATAGTTTCTCATCTAAAAAATAGTAAGTCTATTTTCAAGCAGTACCCAATAAACATCTTCCAGACTTCCACTACCTTACTTACAGATGTATCACTTGATTTTCTAAGTTATGCATATTCTTTACAGCTTCCCTAAACAAATGGCATCCAATTTAGCTCAGCTCAGGTTATTTGAAAATGCATTAGTGAGTAAAATGTTAGGGGAGAGACGTGATTAGACTCTTGTCAAAATGGATAGAGTATGGAGCAAGCTGAGCTACAACCCAGAATCTTTCTGTGACCGGAGAAAATGGATAGAGTGTGGAGCAAGCTGAGCTACAACCCAGATTTTCTCCGGTCAAAGAAAGAGAAATTGTCAGAGATTCAACAGATTATATCACTGCTGAAATATCAACCTATTACATCACTATAACCTAAGTATAGGGTCATAGCCAAGTCACAGAGAATCTCAGTGTTCTTTTACTTTTAAAATTCTAGCATTTATTAGTTCACACTTAACACGTAAGAAGAACTAGACCATAATGCAATGTAATGTAACATAATAAAAAGGCATACCTAGAAGCAGCAACACCAGAGACCATCATTAGCAAATCGCCATCCTTAACACCAATGGCACTCAACTTGTCAGAATTCCTCACCTCACTCCCATTAAACAGAAGTTGCTGTTGCTGAAGAGACACACTTGTCTTCTCATAAGCACAAGTTTAGCACCAAACAAACACAATAAGAAATCCAATAATAGAACAGAAGCAACGTAACCCCTCCCCCCAAGACAAGAAAAGAAAAGATACACAAACTAAAATCAAATACATCTCATGCACACCTCACGTGTCATCTCAAACTAAAAAAAGACACATAAATCGACCACCAGTATCATCAAGCAAACCTTCATAAGGGATTTTGCTTCTAGGTTGTCAAATAAAAAAAAAAAAAACTTTTTATCAAAAATATCATTTTTTGGGGTAAAAAGAAGATGGGTAATGGAGAACTCACCTCAACTTCGAGCAATGCTTTGACGTTTTCCACCTATCACAAAAAGAAAGAAAGAAAGAAAAAAGTAATGAAAAGCGGTAATATGAAAAGAGAAAGATGAAGATAAAAGCAAAAGTAGGATCTTTGATGATTACAGATTCGTGGGGATCCACATCCAACGTGATAATTTGTTCATCAGCAGACATTACAGTGATCTTCATCTTCAACCCGTTTCTCTTTCTGTCTCTAGATTTGTGACGATTTAATGTTGCAACAAAGGAGAAAAAACACGATGTTAGTTTACGATGGTAGCAGAATTTAAGACTATTGGAAGACTTGGGCTTAGGTTATATATACCACCTTACAAAAGGATGCGAACTTGATAAGTGTGACTTCTTGGAGTTGCTAACTTCAACTTTCAATGATGACTTCTTAACTAAGAAAAGAAAACCATCTTCTTACCAAAAAAATAAAAAATAAATAAACTAAGGGGAAGGATATTGTGACAATTAATACCGTCTGACTGTGAATAAATCTCACCGTTACATCGATTATCTTGATCTAATAATTATATTTATTTTCATTTTTGTATGGTTATGATTTCCCATATTTAAAATGAAAACATTAAATATGGGAAAACATAACCAGGTGAAAATAAATATAAAGTATTAAATTTGGGAAATCATAACCATATAAAGATGGAAATAAATATAACCGTTGGATCAAGATAATCAATCTAACGGTAAGAGTGATTGGTAGTAACATAACTTGGTTGTGAGACTATCTTTCCTCATAAACTAATATGTAACTATGTATCTTTTTCTTCAAGATACATAAGTAACATTTCAATCACATTCACATGTGTATAAGTGTGTGCAAAAATGGCCGATAATAAAAGAAAAAAAAAGGGAATTTCGGCATAAAAAGTGAACTTTGGGTTTGTTTTTTATTATAATTTATATACTTAAAGATTAGTAGAACCAAAAATATTTATTTACTTAAAAATTATGATTTTATTATGATTGTTAGATAAATTTGACCTTGATTAGATCATGGAAAGAAATAAAAAGTGAATTCAAATTGATGTTTATTTGAGAAAAAGGCAATCAACAGAAAATGGTTTGGATTAAAATTGGATTTTTTGAATCAATCCTCTTATTAGCAAAAAAATTTGATAGGATCTAGAGATGGAAAGTCGGTGGTCCGTCTTGCCCCAACATGCTATTAATCTATCAAAAAATGAGTCAACTTACCATGCTCCGCTTTTCAAAGTGGGCAGAAAAACTCAACCCACCCCGCCTCGTTTGGTTGGTTGGGTGGGTTGACCCGCCAGTCAGAGTTTATTTTACATTAACCTGCCTCGACCTACCTATACCCGCAATCAACCCACCAAAAGACGAGCATGCCCCGTCCCGTTTAGCGGGCGAGGTGGGTTGAACGGATGAGACGGGCCGTTTTGTCGGCTCTAATAAGACCCCCGAATCGAAAAGTCGATTAGTTTTGTTTAGATTATTTTTCCCTAAAAATCAAATCAAATCACAATAAAGATTCATCTATATTAAAAATAATCATAGTTGAAGGAGTTTGCGATTTGAGTTGGTTTGATTTAAAAAAATAAAAAAAATTGAACCAAATCATTCTTGTACTTTTAATTAGAATATCAAACCATGCCAAACACATCATAATCGCCTAGGTTTAATTCAATCCAAGTATTTTTTTTATTCTATATTTTTTTGAATAAATCAAATTAATTACAATGCAAAATAAAATAAAATTATAATTATAATAAGTGATACGCAATGAAAATGGAAAATAATCATGGTGGAGATTGAAGCTACCTTTCTTGATTATTAGAGAAGAAGATGCTAATACTAAGGTGTTCTTGGCTTGTGTTAACGTTGTGCCGCTTTTGATACTGGAGAGAAAGATACGGCGAGACTTATTTAAATAGATTTAGGTTTAAAAATGTATATGTGCGCGTGTGCGTGCAAGTGTTTCTGTGTGTGCACGCGTCCCATACAAGATAATTTTGTGAAAGGATATATTATTATTATTGTTGTTATTATTATGGGAAAAATTATTCACATATTATATGAGATAAGTTTTTCCTTCTACACATCCTTTTATAATTGTGCAATCTTTTTTTTTAGGTGAAAGAGCCCATAAATTTATCTCTATAACATGAAATAACTTATCTCTTTTAATATAAGATTAATAAAACCCTATTATTATTGTTTTTGATTTTGTTGTATGTGATAAATTATAGGGATTTTGCATAAGTTAAAAAAAAAGTAGAATATAGAACAATATGGTATATTGATGTGTTATAAAGTGATTGATAAGATATAAAAGACAAAATATCAAGCCTTATTTATAATAAAAGTAGAATCCTAAAATTAAAAAATAAATCATGAAATATTTGGTAATAGAAAAGTTAATCCAAATAGATCATTTAAGATAACTCAAGACTCTATTAAGATATAATCAAAATATGTAAATATTCCAACCAATATTCAATTTTATTTTTTCTTCAAATGTCATCATTTATGTTTTTTTATTATAAGAAATAGGGAAAAGTGTGCATCATTTTAAAGGGTACAAAGTTATGTCATTTAAGTGAGAGAAAGAGATAAGTCATAAGAGAGATAATGAGGGAAAAAGTTTTAAAGATGTGGGTCCTACCTTTTGTGAGAGTGAAAGGATGTAACTTGTAAAGTGTGTCATTTAAAATGACAAATTTTTTTTCCTAATATATATATATATATATATATATATATATATATATATATATATATATATATTAAGTAGGCCAGGGCCAAAGAAAAGAAAAGTAGTCATCAGGTCTAGAGTATAGTGGTGAGTTGTCGTAGAAGTTATCAAGTCCATATATAAAATGCAAAGAAATTATCCATAGAAGTATGATATGTACACAAACCATTTCCTCCACCAAATGTTAAATTAGTCATCCAATCGACGCAAGCATTGGAATGACAATCCAAGTGAAGTAAAATAATGTTTTATTCCCTATTAAGCCATTCTTGAATGCAAGCTAATAGAAGGGAATCACAATCACCATGATCCTTTTGGTTGATGAGCTTTATAACAAGTAGTTCACCACTTTCAACGATAATCTAATGAAGTTGCAAGGCCCAAACCATTTCCAAACTTTTAAGAACCCTCATAACTCAATTCTACAAGCTTATATTTTGTTGTAAGGGTAGTAAACGAACAGGGGCTTTCGCTCAGCTCATGAAGGCCTGAGCTTATATGTCTAAAATTGGTTGTTGGAACCAGACTTGGACTTGTATAAAGTTTGTTTAATAAAAAGGCTTCAGACTCCAATTCAAAAGTTTGGCCTTAAAGCCTCTCAGGCTGTCCTAGTATATTAATTTTTATTTTTATTTTATAATTTTTATACTACTTGTAATAGCTCTCTCTTTCCTCAATCCATTTCACCCTATTTTATTGGTTAAACGGACTTTTTGAATGATTTTGTTCTATATTATGCTATTTGGATATACATTGAATTTATGAATATTTATGGAATTACTAGTACTGTTGATTGTATATTCCGTTTGGATAATCTTTTGTTGTCTTATTTTTTTTTTAAACAGGCTAATCCAGGCTTTTATTTTTTATAAATAAGTCAGGCCACATGTCGATAATTATATTCATAACAAATAGCAGGCTTGGTCAGGCTAACACATTTAAGCACTGGCTTAACATTTTAAGACCAAAGCTCGGCTAGGCCTGTTAACACCCCTATTTTGTTGTAAAATAAGAAAAATCAATTAAATTGACCTGCATGATATCTGATTATGCCTCCATAGTAGTAACCTTTGAGTGGTATTTCATTGCTCCATAAATATTACTTGTATTCAATGTTTGTATTCAACGTTTGTTACAAGGCATGACATCTAGTGTTAGCATTCATAATTTCTTCAATGTATGCTAAGATAACTATAATGGGATCTAATGGTTCCATAAAATGGGGATCATGAACGTGGTTGTTCCTTCAATTCCACAACAAGAAGTGAAAAAAATACCATACTATTTGTAAGTAGAGAAGGCAAGTAGAGCATTTGAAAGATTACCATGTAACCATATATCTTGATATGTTGGACAAATGGTCTTATAATTCAAGAGGAAGATGAATTTACTTTTCAAAACTTTTTGCAAAATGCCTCACGTTCTTTGTAAAATTAATTTCTTGAGATATTATAATTTATGATAAACAAAATATAAAGGATGGCAACTTAGACAGACTAATATAAACATCAAATTAGAAGTCAAATATGCTCAAATATACTAAGAATGCTTAAGTAAAGGAGATAAAATTAAAGAAAGTTCAAAATCTCTTTATCCTGATTCGGTCACAACCACCGTGACATATGTCTATGATTGTTCCACTATTGATCAAGCTTCAAGGTTACTTGAACAAACCACTACAATCACACCGAGATTATGATTTCTGGACACCTTACACTTCCACTCAATTTCTTGGGCAATTGGTCACCTTTCCAATTAGGGCCTCACTACTAGGAGTGAAACTGGGCCGGCCTACGGCTCAGCCTACGTCAGGCCAGACCTGACCTAATATATTTCGTAAAATAGGCCGGGCTTGGGCCTTGAAAAAGCTTGTTTAATAAAAATATCGTAGGCTCATTTTCACAAGGTCAGCCCTATAAACCTACAGGCCGGCCTATATTGTACTATTTATTTTAAATAAACTAAAATATAATAAGTATGCCTTGAAGAAAAAACAAAAGATATAAATTTAATCAATTACAATTATTTATAACTTAATTATATTTGATTATATTTTAATAGAAATACGACTTTATTTCTTATGCAGGAGGAACCAACATCTCAGTATATTAGATTGTATATATATATGAATATATTAAAAGGTTTTTTAGAAAGATTATACTTACTACAAGCATCATGACGTGCTTGTTGGATTCATGTAGTTATTTTAATTTACATAGTATGGATTTGTTTGTTGGATCTGATGAAATATATGTTATTTAGTTTGAACATTTTGTTTTTGAAAGTGACTTAAATACATATCGTATAAGTTTTGTTGTGATTCATGATTCTGTTTGGATGTTGAAATTATAATTTTTGGTTTAGCAACAAAATTTGAGTATTTTGTAAAGTTGTTTCATGGTTCTGCTTGGATGTTAAAAATTAAAAGGCTAACGGGCTAGGTCAGGTCATTTGTTTTTTATAAACAGACCAAGACATGCTAACAGTTAAACTCGTACTATGCTTGGGTCAAGCCAAATTCAATTTTCTTGGCGTAGGCTTGAGCTTTTCGGGGCAAAACTTGGCCAGCCTAGCCCACTTTCACCCCTACTCACTCCTTCAATCAACAATCACTCAATCAACAATCACTCAAGTAAAAAATATGTTTTTGAAAAGATAAGCACTTGCAAAGTGCAAATAATAGAAATTAAAGCCTAGTAGGTGTACAACTTAAACAATAAGAATGATCTCAAATATGTGAAAGGTGTAATCAATAAGCTTAGGAGAAGTAATAAAGGCTCAATAAATGATATAATTTCATTTCTTTTAAATAAAGTCATTATCATTGAGTTTAAATAACTTTACAACAAAAAATATATCCGAATATAGGATTCTAGGTATTCGAATATTTCACAGCAACAACATCTTGCTTAAGATTTTGATTCCTTTTTTATCCCAAGTGAGCTCTAACATACTGAACATATATAATTATATCTGAAAAATATTTTTATACATTCAAATCATGTGAAAATCATTCCAATCCAAATTTGACATATTAGCCCAATGAGTTAAGTCTTATTTTAATATGTAGCGTCAAAAAATGCATTCTTAACGTTTTACCTGTGATTTTCACGGGAAGAGAGTAAGAGAGTTGAATCATGAAAATGGTAAAGGTAGGTTGCTGTTTATAGTATCAACATAAAGAAAAAATAAAATAAAAAGTTTTTTAGCAAATAAAAGAGAAGATTTTTTCAGGCATCAGTGCAAAAATTGATTGAAATATTTCAAAGTCTTGTCATAATCTTTAGGTAGGGTATTAGCTATGTGAAATGACAAATTGGAAAAGTTTGTTTGATGTAAGATACGGGGACCAAACCAAAAATTTGTGCGATAATTCTTGGGTAACTAAATATATGGTATTTGTTAGGTGATTTGGAAATAGAAGATGAATGGAAAAGAAAGAAAAAAAATTGAAAAACAATTTAAGTATAATGTGGATTTTGTGCTTATATCCATAGGTGAGAGAATAAGTGATATTGACCAGGCGATTTTGAAAAATAAAGATGAACAAATAAAATAAAGAAATAAATTAATTTGAATTTGAATATAATACTAATCCTGTGTTAATATGAACATGTAAGAGAATACTAATATTAATCGGGTAACTTTGGAAATTAAAAAAGAACGAATAAAAGAGATAAATTTTTGGATTTTTTTTACATATAATGCTGACTTTGTGGGTTTTTAAAGAAATTTGTTTTAGTGGCTTATGGGAGTAATGAACGAATTTTATTATTTATTTATTTATTATTACTATTATTATTTTAATCACTAAAGATGTTATTTGTATTCTTATGTTAAACATGTCTTAAGCAGCCTATAAAACCAAAATAAATGTGAGCCTAATGGATAATGTTGTTGGAAAATGCAAGTAATAATACCACCATATGTATGATTAAATTTAAAGTGTAATGTATTATTTCGTTTATGCTTTGATATTCTTCAATCCTTAATCTTCAACTTGTAGCCATTGTTGGCATCATTAAAACCTCTTCAAAAATTCTTATTGCACTTAATACAATCTTGGGGCAATGTGTTGTTTCGCAAAATAGCAAAATTCCTTCGCAAAAATGGTTTGCGACAGAATTTGATGGGGAACATGGTTCATAGCTAAATGTTTCCTCGCAAACCAAATTAGCGACGGAATATAGTCAATTGCAATTTCGTCATAATATCTCCCACGCAAAATACTATAATTCTGTCGTGACAGATAGCCCTATGTACAGAGTTATTCTGTCGTAGATTGCGATAGAATTTACGGGAGATGTATCCATCGCAAACTAGCGACAGAAAAAAAAATATTGTCATCGCAAAATTTGCGATGAAAGTGAAATGTAATGTCATCGCAAAATTTGCGATGAAAGTGAAATGTAATGTCATCGCAAAATTTACGACGAAAATATATAATTGATTTGACATGGTTAAGTTTAATTTGATTTAGAAATAAAATTTCATGTTTCAAATTCATTGTAAAAAATATAATTTAAACTGTTTTGGAAATAAATTAATAATTTATAATAAAAATACTTAAAAAAACAACAACTAATTAATAAGTAGAAATTAGATTGTCAGAAACCCACCTAATTATGTGCAAGCAAGAGGGCCAAGCAAACAAGTACCCATTATGTGTCCAAATATAAACAACTAATCTTTTAACACTAAAAAATTGGATTCTGGGTTTCACAAAAAGAAAGAGATATCACCTTAATTATTTCCTTTAATTTGCACCACAAAATTAACACCATTCACCTAAGTTTGGTCCCAACAATGTCCGTTCATGATCTCTCAAAGGGGCCTCGATACTCGTCACCATTGTGAGCTCAAACCGCTTTCAAATTCTTCCTTGTCTCTCTTTCTACCAGAGCATGAAACTCCTTGAATGATTGCAATACCTTATCTGTTGTACTCAATAAAAATACCCACACTATTCTAGAATGATCATCAATAAAAGTTGTAAAGTAATATGCACCACCTTGAGATTTTTCTCACATAATGAGTGTATGTTTCCGAGAGTTATCCTTTTAGGTTCGGCAATAGTTCCTTCTTGGTGAGAATTTTAGCCATTTTCACTCATGTATCCAAGTCGCTTATGCCAAAGCTCAAAACTTGAATTATCTCGAACAACGTTTGTTTGTCCATTGTTGTCCATACCTTACATAACATACAAGTATCCTTCTTTCTTACCTTGAACGACACCATGCTTCTTTAGCAAGTTTCCATTTTCCTGCACTAAAGTAGTTTACTGGCCTGACTTTATCTAGCTTTCCTGCCGAGATCAGGTTGAGATGCATATCGGGAACATGTCTCATCTTTATAACTAATTTGCATTTGACATTTGTAGTCAAGGTGACTTCTTTAATGCCGACTATCTTGCTGGTAACCTCGCTACCCATCTTCACAATACCAAAGTCGTTACTTTTATACGATAAGAAAAACACTTCATGTGGAGTGACATAGAATGACGCTTATAAACCTACAATTCATGAACAGTCATCACGTGCTACATTAAGATAATTGTCCTCACCGATTTGGAATACATCTTCTTTGGCATTAGTAATTACAGCCATGGTACTCTTCTCATCCTTTTTCTTTGAATCTACCCGATTCGACTTCACGGTGCCGTTCTTCTTATCTCTTTTGAACGTCTGAAATTCAAACTTCCTGTGACCTGGTTTCTCACAAAAGTAGCATGCTAAGTCGGATCTCAGCTTTGACCATCCTTAAGACTTATCTCGACCTTGACTTTTACTCCTTCCTGATTATTTGACCTCCTACAATTCTTGAAGAAATTGGCCTCGTACTCGGTAGTCATTCCTCGTTCTTTCCTTCTAGCCTCTTCATTCAATAAGTTGCCTGCGACTAAGTCCAAGGTCAATTTTTTTTTCTACGATCCAGTTGCTTAACATTACCACCAAGGTGTCCCAATTCTCAGGCAATTAGCTGAAAAGTATAAGAGCATGTAACTCGTCATCAATATTTATGTTAATCTCCATTAATTGATTTACAAGCCATTTGTATATGTTCATATGCTTGATTATGCTTTATCTATCCCTATAGTGAAAATTGATAAGTCGAAGCATTAAGTGAGCTTTATTCCTTGGTGTCTTTTTTTGAATCAAGGATTTAAGTTTTGTCCATAGTTCATGAGCATTGGTCTAAGTCACCAGATGCTTGAAGAGACTATTGATAATGTACTTTCAGATCATTGCTACTGTCATGCGATTTAAGAGCTCCCATTATTTGTCGCTTTTTCCTTCTGGCTTCTTTGTGTCAGGTCTGGCTCATACAAATCTTTACAATAATGGTGATCTTCCATCATATGTTTCCAGTAGGAGTAGTTTTCTACAGTGAGTTTGAATATTTCACCATCATAAGTGATGATACCTTCCATCTTGAAGACTTGAACCTCACACAGCCCTTAACCTAAGAGCTTTGATACTAGTGTTGGGTTAAGGAGCTTGATCCAAAATACTATTATTTGTAAAAGCGAAGTAAACCAGTCGCAAGTAGAGAAAAATAAAGAAATACAAGAAAAACTCACAGAGAATACAATTTTAATGTAGAAAACCTTCTTAATGTAAGAAGTAAAAATCATGAGATCAATTAATTTAAGAAAGCTTCCATTATGAAAGTAGTATTACAAAGATCATCTCTCTAGTGCAAGACTAGAGGTTTACGCACAAATACTTCACCAACTAAGAATGAATTACAATAATTTTGTTTCTCACTTAGAGGATTTCTCTCTCACTTATGTGGTGGAACTTTATTTATGTCTTCTACGATGAACTCTCTCAAATGCTTACTTATTAATTCAAGGCTTCTCTTCAAATTCTATTTGTAGATGAACTATGGCACAATTTTTCAAAGACTAATTGATCAGGGGACAAGCAGGTGTAGAATTTTTTGACCAATGTTGTCTTGAGTCATATGCACACCTAGAGTCATGTGCACCCTGAGCCTTGTGTAGCCTACCTTTTTTTTGAGATATTCCGTTCAGTTCATCACTTTGCGACTAGTCCGATTCGGGGGCGGGTCCCTGGATTAATGCTTTAAATCCCTCTCAAATATGGTTCTAAGGAGGATCAACCACATGCTTTTACCCTCACTTACTCAGTTCCCTAACGTCAACTGAGCTACCGTTATTTGGTTGTGTAACCTACCTTCAATTAAGGAAGAAAATGCTCCAATATTTATGCATCTTATTAATATATACAATCAAGAAAAATGAGGGAGCACATCAAGAGCACGAAAAGAAAGATACTTAATCAGAAAATCAACAAAAATTATTCCAATAAATAAACTACAAAGTTTAAGAAAACAAAAAAGTAACAAGATATCCTAAAACAAATAAATATCACGAAAAAAATAGAAATGGAAGAGGGAGTTAGAACAATATAGGAGATGTGCGACCCAAGGAAGATCTAGTTGACATCGTCTTTGAACTTAGTGAAAATTATGCTTGAACACCTACAATTCCAGCAAACTTTTCAACATAATTAGTTTATTGCTAAAACCAAGCAAATGCACACTCTTCCCTCACAACATATTTTTAATTTCTTGTGGGAATTATGAATTACAATGTAGAATTAGTTAGGTTAGTAAAAGTTTTGAAGTTAAGGTGTAATTTAGAAAGAAGAAAGATAGGAAATAGAATAGACAACAACGAGGATGTATAAGTAAACACAATAAAGTGAGTTAAGATCCTTTTGTCAAAATTTAAATGTGATGATATATAGAAAAGAAAAGAAAAACTAAAAAGAGAAAGCAAGCTTTTCTCTAAGATAATTTCTAAAACGAGAATAATGTAGTGGTAGAGTATATTAAAAAAATAAGCTAGAGAATATGGAATATGGAGGTTAAAAATTTGGTAATTGGAATGAAGTTGATTGCTACCAATTATGGATGAAAGGTCATTATGCCTTATCCATATTCATTTTTTTTTTGTCTGAATCATAATGAATTATAATTTTATAATCCTCAAAGGTATCTTTTTTCAGCTTAGTGACGGGGATGAAATAAAATAGAATAATAAAAGATATTATTGTTTATTTTTTTTAGACATGGTAAATATAATAGAATAGAAAAGCATTACATCGTGAAGTTAGAAAATTTAATAATTGAGAAAAATTGCAAGTGTGTTATTCCTTGTAAGTTAATTTATATGACAAAAAAACATGGATGATGCTCAAAAAGAGTATAAATTAGGAGATGCTTATATTGTTTACGTATTTAATTTTCCTATCATTACTACCTTTTGATGAATATTAGATTAAATTTAAATCAACAGTTGAAAGAGAGAGAAACAAGATGTGCATTTTGTTGAGAAAAATAAGGAAGAGATAAGCAAAACTTAGATGTGTGTATATTTATTTATTTATTTTTAAAATATTTTACTTGAGATTGTTAATTTGAATTTAATCTAATAATAATAAAAATGTAATAAAACTAGACCAGTAATCAAAACACCTAACCCATAAGCAAAACTAGTAACTAGTTCCCTTAAGCATCCCTAACTAACCCACCACAAGAAGCTTGTCCTAGATTGCCACGAGAAGCTCCGTCAGTGTTAACATTAACGAAACCCTCCATTAGAAACTGTCAAGCAATATCAACAGTCATATATCTTTTTTCTAATTGCATACCAGCCAAGGCTTGCAAAAATTCATGCGCTTCTTTAAAAAATTATGAATCCAAAGCTTCCTATGACTCAACGGAATAACCAAAGCACCATGGACTGTTCCATTCCTCCACTGCCATAACTTCCAACAAGTAATTAAAAAAGTAGATAAACAAAGATCATGCACTAAAGTTCCCCTCCCATCACCAATGAAATTATAAAGCCACAAGATCATAACATTAGCATCTTAAATATTATACATAAGTACAAGATCATAACATTATCTCATAATACAATATAGTGTAACATAAATGAAAAGACATACCAAGAATAGAT